>OX451403.1:19409812-19467188 GCA_949629135.1 Eremobia ochroleuca | reverse complement strand
GTACACAAGCTAATGCAACACAAAGGTTTCTAAATTGAACAGAATTTGAATAGAGACACGTTTGCGCACGATAGCATAGAGGAAGGTGCACAGCAGTGAACGTCGTTCCCACAACGAGCCAGAGTGGCGTGCGTGGAGAGGCTGTTAAGTGTCGCGTCATCAGCCGGGAGACGTTATTATTAGAGTACACAAGCAACCATCACTTACAAGTTATTTCGGTGGGTAACGCTAGAGCGATGCTCACGAGTCATATTCCACATTCTTATACTAAAAGTAGATAATTGACTACAATAAAAAAATTTGAAAAGAAAATGAAGCGTCACCCTTGAAAAAGTGTGTCGCACTCCCACGGCTCGGTGCTGACGGTTGTTATACAGTGTCGGTGAATAGACGCGGATAACGGATGGGGACATTTCTCTAGAATTCGGTTCGGACACTGAATAACTATTCAGTATTGAGAGGTAATCGAGCGGAGCGGGCGCCGCGCAGGCCATGACGTGGGGATGCGTACTAATAATAAATAATAATAATAAAACCATTTATTTTCAGGTAACAAAGACCCATAGACAAAAACCTTAACTTAAGTACACATATAACAATATAACAATTGTGTTAGTAAATAAAACTAAAAAACTATGTTACTATCACTTAGTTGCACTAAGTCTTTGTGCGCTCCGGTGGCACTTGTCCGCGAAAGCGGCGGAATACCACATCCTGTGGCCAAAAGCTCCCGTCCATCACCTGATGCAGGTAGCAATTTGGTATGCGCAACACAAACGCCTTAAAATGTAAAAACAAAGTAAGTCGCACTGCTAAAGTGCCAATAACGTCAGATCTGAAATAAATACCGCAACAGCTGCAGATGCAACCAACAATCTAATCATACTTGTTACCGCGCATTGTTCGGAGTTGACCCTCTGTCCTTCTCTTCCGTGTGGTGAAGATATGAAAAGAGAATTTGCAGTCTCCGCCCGTTGTATTAACACTCGCCGGTCGCCACACAACTGACACAACACCGCGCTCAGAACTCTGCAGGCGCCACTCTGCTCAGTCTGCGCGCTGACAATGTGCACTTACTGCGTTATTACGTTCCGACAGTTACGACTGTACCCCACCGCGGATCAAATGTAATGACTCCATATAAAATACATACCTATATTGTAATCTGTATCATAAAGTTTCATAACTTTGGCTTAGGGAGAGTCCATAAATTCTGAATGCTCACGAAGAAACATAATCTTTTTTTTTGAATCCGTAATGGTGGGTCATAAATATGATAACGCGTTTCTGAATTTTATTGCCAAGTTTATCATATTAATAATGTTAAGTTAGGCATCCACAGTTCCGTTCCGGACTCTTAATCTCTCTACATGCCCGGTCACTCAAAAAGCCTTGCCAGGTCGCATTTCAAAAAACTTCAGGCATTTCCATACGAAACTTATTGGGCGATACCCAATAGGTTCGCCATGCCTAGAAGTGCGGAAGTTTCGTAATCGTCGCCGACTGTTGCGATACGACGTCGCATTACTTTTACGTATGTGTCGGTCCATAGAGCATACACTATGTCCCCACATACTTCACTTAACAATCGTTATTCCAAGAAACGCTACGTCTACCTAAGCTACCAGTGACGACTGTCGTGATGGTATGATTGCCTTAGTAAACATTTCTTTAGTATTGTTCAACCGTAGTTGATAACGCATTCCGAGCAGCGAACAAACGAGCTGTCATAATCATAAAGCAGATACGTCTGTTTAACGAGACAGTCGTCTGCATAGCTGCGGTATCTCGCGCCGCCCGCGCACACAGTGGGCCACGTCCCGAGCGCCGCACAGCTGTGCCCTCAGCGCGGCGCGTCCTCACCCCTCACCGCACGTCCTCGCTCACCTAGCTGCAGTCGCTACGGCTCTGTCTGCGCTCATCCGACGTGCGCGGATGCCTCTGCTGTGCCTGCACAGTCAGCTCCTATTCAACTAGTAATTCATGTTTTCTTAATGCGCAAAACATATGTACGACGTCCGTCTCCATAGAAAGCGGATGTTTTATTTAAATAAACCCTAGCACACGGAGATAAAGTTAATTTTGAATAGTAGTGTGTCATGGTGACCCCGGGCAACGCTCGACATAAGACGCGCCGCGCCTGGACGTGCTCGACGTGGTGCGCGCTCCTGGCACTTGATACACTGTAACACAAGACGAGCGCGTCGTATAACTTACTGCCTACAACCTACAAACCATAGGCCGAGCTGTTCCTGAGAGCCCCGAGGAGCGTCACGAGACAACACATGCGCTACACATTGTGTTTGCAAGACGTCCGTATCTTTTAGCCGAGGCGTTGATATTAACCAGACGCACGTGTCCGAGAGACCGCTAATGAAATTGTCCGTGTACCTATAAAAATACCGAAACATTCGGCAATCAAATAAAAATGGGTAGTTAACTTGTTTGTTACAAGTCTACTCCGCAGTCCGTACGTACCTACGTAGCTCGTGCAGCTACTGGTGCTACAGCAGTGCTGCGGACGGTGGCGGAGCGGTCGCAGTACAGACGTCCTGGTTCCCACGGGAACGTGCAACTCATTCGATAACAGGTAACGTATTGAGGTCTGTCTGTCCGTCAGCCTATAAGTAGTGGCGTGTATAACAGTTAGTGAAACGAGCGATACTTATACATCATGTAGTACCTACGAGTACGTACGCTACACTACACGACGTGCATTGGAAACACAGTTCTTAATCACGAACTAGCACTTGTAGGTATATTAATTGGGAATTCTCATGCAGAACATTGTTTCCCTTGATTTGTTTCAGTGAAATCGCTAAATCTGTTTACTGTTCTGCGTATTCCTCAATCCCAGTCAGTGAGTCCCTACTTGAGCAGTGCGGGGCCCACGTTGTAGCCTAGGGAGTCCTTCAGTCAGTAAACGTTCCTATTTATGCATGTAGGTCACACGGACGGGCGAAGTTGGACAGGCTCCGGGACGAGGTGTTCACTCGCTCCGTCAGCGATAACGAAGTGTTGCTCGATATTGTCACAGCTCGCACAGTGACGGCCTGACGGCGGCCGGCCGCGGCCCCGCTGCTGCGGCCCCTCCGCGCGCTTCCTGTTGCCATCCCGGACGCGATGGAGCAACACGACGTTCCCGTCATAAGTAGTTACTTACACATTTTATGATCAAGGTAAAAAGATACAGTATATGTACACATCAAACTTTTGTAGGTCGAACGTAAAATAAAAGACGTTAGACAGTAACGACAATTTGTTTGAAACTTTTCCGGCCAATAACACAAAGCTTATTTTCCATTGTGCGGTGAATATCTGAAACAGTGAAACAGCAGCGAGTGTAACGACTGCTCGGTTACACTTCACACTTATTTCATACGGATAAAAGCAATTTCAGTTCGCTGCACAACTTTTCTCCGTAACTGTACACTATTACCGCACTTTGTTCGTGTCGTAAATTCGGCGGGTAGGTACTGTCGCGGACAGTCGCCGCGATTGTCCGCAGACGCGCGTCGCCCTCGTTTCCGACTGTCGCATAGCGTGTATGCGACAGTTTGCGAATTAAACACAACATAAACTTCGTTAACATCCGACCCTTTGGGCTCTTAGGACGCAATACACAATGTAAATGCATGTATGCAAAGGCTTCAGTTATCACCGCGCTGATGAAAAAACCAATGATCGCACGTTGAAAAACGTACCTATCTTCAATTAGTTACGACACCTGCACTTATGTACGTAGTTTACACCTCACTATTGAACTCACACTCGGAACTTGTTCTAAGCTAAGAGTTCTATTCGGGAAAGTTTTGGGAGTTGGCTGTATTTCTGCTTTGTAGCAAAATGTTCGTGAAAGAACATTTTATCAAGATCCTAAATAACGAGTCCTGCTACACAATAATTGTTAGAGCAGCGACCGGCGATGGTGGCAGGCGACGCCGCCGGCTTCGCATAGTTTAGTGTAATTTAATCATAAGCATTATATTAAGTATCAGGGCGACAAAAACAGAGGAGCCATTTAATTCACATAGTTAATGAAGACATTGTGGATTTGTGGGGGTAACGCCCTGGAGCAGGCACTGAACATAATCACATTACTGTCGACTTGTCGAGGTTTTATGATAAGTCTATAGAGAAACCTTTATGGCGCACACAAGTAGGTCGCATTTGTAACTCCTCCAAAAGAGTTTTTATCTTGTGTCTCTTTGTAGCTCATCTAAAGGCTGTTCGTAAAGATCGCGGCTGCGATAAGACCGCCCATTTTGCAATTGCTCTTACACAATTATTTTTTTCAGCTGTGAGTACCGCGAGAAAATTAATAGAAACACCCACTGACTAACAAGATAATACTTCATAGTCTGTGTTCTTGTTTGCGACCAGTCTCGCTGGAGCCTCGGTATGAGTGAGGACTCGCATAGATGAGCAGCGGGCGCGGGCGCGCGGCGCTTGTTTAGCAGCCAAACATTCCCAATGCTAATATCGTGAGAATGTAATTGACAGTAGCGGTCGCAGACGCAGACTACTCCAGTGTAGCCGTCTCGTAGTTATCTGTGGTCGTCTCGCGGTCGCCCAGTCGTCTGGTCGCGTCGTGGTCGCGGCACTTCGCAGCATAATCACGTCGCGCGCAGCTGGCCGCGTCGGCCGCGGGCCGCCTGTGGGCGTGAGTGCATGCAATTACAATAAAATGTAAGCTAATCTAACTGGGCGACCTGTGCAGGGCTGCCCAGTCAGTCAAGCTTATCAGTCTGTAAAATACAAAACAACAACTAAATTTGAATTGAGGTGATGTTTTAGTGAGAATCAAAACTTGCTATGGTTTTATTAGCATTAAAAAATATAATAAAAATTAAAATGTATTTAGGTCCTTTTACAAAGTAATACATTTACAAACTTATAAATACTTAGTAGTACCAGGTTCTTAACAGATTGGCTTAAATACTTATCTATATAAAAAACTAGTTTAATTTACACGTTTTTAATTACCTATGAAAGGTGCGTTGGTACTGACATAACTTGTGGCGACCTGCCTGAGTTAGGTTAATAAAAACCTGTGTTTCAGGCCATCCCTATGCTAAGCGATCAGCTGATTATTTGTCCACAGTTAGTTCATTTTTGAAATAATACTATCCTACTTATAGCAGGTACTAAATACTAATAAAAAAATACCAATTTATGAACTAAATCATTATTGAAGTACTTCTAGAAGTCTTTTTGTGTCTGTGAAATCTAGTTTACCCAAACATTCGCGTACCTATCTTCAGACTACAATATTTGTAACTGGCACTATAACCCTACAGAGCATGATTTTTCTTATCGGCTTAAAAAAATTACACTAGCCTGCAAATATGATGCCATTTCTCGAAAAAATATTTAAGTACAAAAATCATAACTCAATAGAAACGTATGTTTTTGTGTATGACCCATATGTGGCACATCACGCATTATAATGTGAATTTGTGTTACGTAGCATCAATGAAATTACAAGATTACACGTAAAATGACAAATATGAACATGAACTTACTTCTACTAAATATTTCCACACTGAAACGATTCAATTTTATCATTTTTTTGCTATTACATATTATGCGCCGCTCGTTAATCGTATTCAAAGTACATACCTACCGATTTGAAGAAAACATAAATAGTTAAATGTTTATTCAGATCTATCCAAAATATCTGATACTAAATTCGAAACTGAAATACATAATAGTAAACACTAGATTACGCTACTTGGATCGATTTTTGAAATATGGTTCAATTTTCGGTATGTCCCATATGTGGGACACTATGCTCTGTAGGGATAAATATTAAGTATTCTATTGAGCTTATTATATAAATCGGGTCCTAAACAGACATCCGCCACTGAGACCCATCATACATAAATGGATACTCTTTCCTAAGATACAGACAGGTTCTGCCTAGTTTAGGTAAAGGGACTCCTTTGAACCCTGTTATTGTTGTTGTTGTTGTACATAGAATCGGTTTATAATATGAATGACATGTAAAAGTGTTTGTACAAATCTACTGAGGTACCTACAGAAAATAAATCATTTATCATTGCTAAAAAGGTGACTAAAAACGCTTTGCTAGCAGAATTGATAGGTAGACCTATCAATTCTGCTAGCAAAGCGTTTATAAAGATTAGGGGGTGTATTCCGGGAGTTTGCCGCTTTTACCGGCCTTTCCAGGGGTTGAAAACCCTATGAACACAGACGCGAGCGCACTCACTCACGCAGTCACGCCACAGCACAGGTAGGTGCAGAAGATCCACTCGTTTTGTCACAGGTGGAAATGAAGCAGCACAGAACTAAAAAAAATACTGCTTCAGCGTTTCCACTTTGAGTTACTTCCGCCACTTCAACATTTGCGATAAAAACGCAGTCATTGTGGTGGTGCTAGCTGCCAACAGTCTGGCACCGGGGCGGGTAAGTCAATAAGTTTGTAGGCCTTCTTAGCCTTCTATGTCGCGGTGTTACCTTATAAAATATAAGTCAGGTAAGTGTGTCCGTGACGGCGGAGCCATTCGGCACAGTCAGTTAAAATTAATTAAATCTCTCCGAGCGCAACGCGTTTGTTATCGAAACGCTTTGCGAGCGCGATCCAGTCAGACTCGCGTGATACATGCCACGCTCGCACACGTACTACTCGTATGTACAGAGTGCTACCCATCATGTGGGAGACATGGAACTGTGCACGTTTTATAAGTTACGGTGACAGGACACAATGTATGAAGCGGCGGGGCTGGGACCAACATTCCACAACAGAAGTCAAGTATCAGTAGCCTTATCGCGGGGAGTCGGCAGGCTGCTTGTCAGCCCGCAGCTGAAGTTTTTATTGCAAAAACTAAAGCCTACAGCGCCGGATCAAAGTTACGTGATTCGTATATTTCATGAAACATGTAGGACTAGCTAGACGTACACGTACTTATAAAGTTCTGACATTCGTTCTTCTCAAACTTGTCTTTTGTGTGAAGTTAAGTAGGTAGTTGGACGTTCCGGGAGATCGCGGAGTGATGGAAAGATGCGAGAGTACCTACTACACTGTAAGGAGTTATGAGGGTGAGGAATGTGCACAAGAAGGCGGCCACACGGCTGGCGGGCGCGGCGGTGGCGTGACGCAGAGCTGCTGGCGAGCGCGACTGTTGTGGCGGCAGGTGACGTGCCGCGGGGCCGCCGACACTACTCTGTGCACTGTGCATTGTGCCATACACTGCGTGTTTTGCGCTCACACGTCACCGAGAAGCTCGCCATATACAGAACGCTGCCCTTTTTGTCATTTATCACAATCATTTCTGAAACAAAACACTTCCGTCGTCGGAGACGTGACTGGGAGATGTCGTGAGTGTCGTGACCATCCTTCCTGAAGCCTCTGATTTAAGGGATGGCAAATCTAAGCAGCGTGGCAGATAAGTGCACCAGCAAGCGCATCGCAACTAAAAAAAAATTACATACCTACATAACTTAAAATTTACATTTTTATTAATCGGAGGGCATTGTCGGTGCGAGCTAATATGTTGGTGCATAAGTTTGCGCGGCGTACAGCACAGGTAAAGGTAACATTGTTTAGAGCCTACTGCCAAAGCCTTTACATCAGCGCCCCATGGACCAACTTCACGCAGCGGGCCTACAATGATCTCAGAGTTCAATATAACAACGTCTTTAGGGTTCTGCTGCGACTACCTCGTTTTTGTAGTGCTTCAGGCATGTTTGCCAACGCGAGGGCGGATGATTTTTTTGCTATAATGCGCAAGAAGTCAGCCTCAATCATTCACAGAATTAGAGGTAGTGGCAACGGAATCCTGAGGATGATTGCGGACCGACCGCCGACAGTACCGCCAACGGTGGCTAGGCTCATCAGGCTTCATGTCTTCTGATGAATTATAATCAAATTTTATTATATTTAATATAAAATAATAATAATAATATTCCACAACTTTTTTTCTTTTCTTATATTTTGTTTCAATATAAATTGACATAATTTGTTGCAATTCAATTTAATTTATTATGTATTTGCATTAATTAATCTTAGCTACTTATTTCAATTTAATTTATTTTGGTCAAGTTATTTTAATTTTTAATTTTAAATCTTTACTCATCTGGACTACTTACATAACTGCTACTAACTTAGTCGTAAGATAGGTAATTAAGTTGTTACTAACAAAACGGTGACGACGACGACGACGACGACGAAACAAACAAAAAAAAAATTCAAATTCCTGCTCTCTGCGAGCTATCTTGACGTGCGCTGCCTAAGCCGTTAGAGTTACATGAAGATAATGTATGGTAGGACTGTTTGTCTTGAACAGTTCTAAATAAAAGTCCGCGACAGCATATGCACCTTTTATGTGGAAGCCATTATATCCAAAATAGTGAGCCATAAATACATTTAATTTGGATACTTTTTTACTATGTACATTTTAAAGTACATTATTAATTCTTATCAAAATTAATTCATTTATCGCTTTCGATATTTAATGTAGATAAACTTTGTCTTTTACACTAAACAATTTGGACGAATAGTTTAAAAGTTATCACGAGATTAACCTGAGTGGAGCGCCATTAATGGCTACGTATGAGTCGGCAGCGCGCAGAGAGGGGGTGGAGGGGCGGTCTTATCCAGACCACTGGGAATGCTCAACACGGTCTACCAAGCGGAGAGTGTGGGCATAATACAAGAGGGTTATGCCATAGCAGCCAGGAGAGTTACGGACACCCATATTCGCATACTCTCTGACAGCACCTTAGTCCTCCAATCCTTAGGAAAAAAATTCATCACATCGAACCTAATTCTGTGTTGTCCCACTGCAGGGTAAACGCTTCCCTCTTCTCACTTTTCCTGGTCTTTAACAAGTCCAGCGCCAGCTCCTCCCACCATTCCCTCCTGGGCCTGCCGCGCAAGTAATCCTCTTCAATAATAATGGTATGCATACCATAGATGTATTTTTTTAATACATCAATGATGCATACTAATCCTTACCTACCATTATGATTAAAAAAAAAACTTCTGTCTGTCTGTTAATCTGTTGAGCCTTTTGGTATGAAATTTGATATGGATAGCCTGGGGAAGGACATAGGCAGTGCTTCTAGGTGGTGGAAAGAAACAGGATTTCAAAATAGTTCTGAGAATCTGTCTTTGTTTTAAAAAAATATCGGGGCTGTATCACCAAAATGAATTGAAAAGGCGATTTATTTTCAGAAATTCAGAATTGCGGGTCAAAGCTGCATTTCCGTGCAGTATGGCCGAAGTAACAGCTACAGTGCCATCTCCACAGCACACAACAGTCTCCGCGTTCCGACATCGACAAGTACTACTGCCTACAACAGCTTGCAGCGACCAACCATAAAAATCGATGTTTTCTGTACCTACAGAATCGCTCGTGGCGTGTCATCTACCTGTAACAAAAATGTTTTGCTTTTAAACATTGCATGATGCACATAAAATGTAATAAATCTTACTTCATCGTTTACAAACACTGCTCCACTGCTGCACTGCTGCCGTGAAATGCGTCTTATTTCCACGAACTGACGTTTATGTTTCTTTGTGCCGTATTCATAGTTCGTGCGAGCCTCCTCCCTAAATGTTCAGACCGGCTTCCAGTCTCGCCTGTCACCAGGTACAGACTTATTTGTTTAAAAAAATATATATATTTATGTTATATTAGACCATTTTCTTCGTAATTTGATATGTGAATATTTGAAATTATATTTTTTTAACATAGTGTAATTAATTTGTAAAGCAATGACTAACGCGGACAAAAAACGATAATCACGCAAACACTATCTGGTGTATTTTCATAAAACTTAAATCATCAAATATACAATTTAATTTCCCACATTTTAGTATACGGTTTTTATTTGTTTAGTGTTTAATAAATCAACTTGGGTTCTTTTTTCAAATAAACAAAATCACGTTATTGCAAAACCGTATTACCGCAAAGCCGGTATACGGGTATACGGCATTTTATCGGACACTGGCGTGTACGTGGCAGAGCTCAGAGGGATCGAAGGGTGAGCTTGTATACAGGACGATAACCGGATCGTCGCATGGCGGGCGAATATAAAAGATAGTTAACGAGTAACGATGTCACCGTCGCCCGACGTTACGACTGCCCGGTAATGGGTCCGCACTCCGCCAAATGGATCGAACCTAATGTATGTAGGTACTCGGACGTGCACGGTGCAGCTCCGCTACTCATAAGTGCAGCCTCGCTGAAGTAAATGACCGATGAGTGGCAGTGTTCTGTGTGCACTCGTATCCTCGTACCGGCCGCAGGGTACAGCCGCACAGCTCCTCACTGGGCACTGCAGCGTTCGACGAGGGCCGCTTGCTATTCAGGGCAGACGCAAGCCCGCCGCACAAATATCTCTCACTCCTTGTAAGTTGTGCTTATTGTGCTCAAGGAACTCCCTCGGCGAGTGTCCACCCTTGTGAACCGGTGAAGCGCGGCCATTATGTCTTGAATTGATCATTATGTCATCAATTTCTTATTGGACACTTAGATGTCGTTGTTACCATTAATGGCGGAGACAGTAACAAGAATAAAAACAGCCGGTCGATTCTGTAAAAATCTCACCGTGAAAACTTGCGTAGAGTGGAGCTGTAAGTGTCATCCCACTGATACTAGGGATTGACCAAGCAAGCATTTACAATCATAATCGATTTTTTCTTGACAAGCAACGATTGACAAAAACATGATTTGTCATTTCATCATTATACAATGACAATTTTGCCAAATAATTCACTTATGAAAATAATTGTCCGACAAAGAATTCTTATTTTTCATTTTATCGCATAAAACGACATCATTTGGAATAAAAAAAGTTTTACGTATTGACTTATTATTACGCAAGAGCGAGCGAAGTGAGCTAGGGACATGGGGTAATCCGAATCGGACAGGTTAGGTTCGAAGGGGATGACGGGGCCCAAGTGAGCGAGCAAAGCGAGCGAACCAGCCCCGTCATCAGAAACATTTGCCAAATACATTTTTGTAAAGCAATTGCTTATAAAATAAGACATTTTCAGAATAAGTTGTTTGTGAAATAAATAGAATACGAAACGTTGGTTGCAAACTAAAAATTTGTCAATGGTGTTTGGGTGAAACATCAGTGAATCGTTTATCTACATATAATATTAGTATAACACTCGCATTCCTCGACTAATTATATATTCAAGGGTGTCTGCTAATGTATCTACACTGGCCTGCAAAACTAAGTACTACACTTTTAAAGTTTCAATTTTTTATAATCTATACAACGTGTAACGTTAAATGCGCAAAACCTCTTAAGGGGTCATTGTACTCATCATTATGAACAACTTCTACTATGGGACCAAACCTGAAATCGCGAAAAAAAAATCAGCTGTTCCCTACATTTATGTTCGCATAACTCGTCAAAATGTAGGGAACAGCTCATTTTTTTTTCGCGATTTCCGGTTAAAAAAAAGGGAAAACTCGACGCACCATCACACAATCACTCTGCCAGGCCATCGGAGCGCGACCAGCTGTAACTCGTATTAGGATGACGGATCATCAAGCCGCGAATTTAGAGATGTGCTAGTGAAATTATAATAATCCACGCAAATCAGCAATTACCTCGGGACAGTTATATATTTTTTTTATTAGGAAATGTAGTTCTTTTAGAAATATGGTCTAATTTATCATAGCATAGCAAACTTCTTAGGACTTAGTGTTTTTTTTTTTGAAAGCATGTAGCATTTAGTTTAAAATATTTAATTTACTGAGTGATCAGAACGGGGCTTGGGACACTCCACGAAAATCAAAGAATGGGGGTATTTTATTTTTTAATGATATTTAATTATAAAGATCGTTGAATGATAATCAGTAACCCAGTTTAGAGAGGATTTGAGGTTTACGCGAAAAAAAAATTGGCTTTCGATTTCTATTATTTTTAAGTAAAGCCGCTTGAAAAACCTGTCCAAAAGAATGACCCAGACATTAGTAACATTTTTAACTTATAAAAACTTTTTTTTTATAATAAAAAAAAGATCTGGTGAAGATCGAAAAGATCTGGTGAAGAGTTTTGGAGACAGACCACGGAACTCTTTAATAAATACCAGTAAAACAACAATCAACAATCGCATATGTACGCATTGTTTACGCAATCACACAACATAACATCACGTCTGTACCCTATAAACGCAGATGCAGCTTCCTGTCACTGATATTTACATAGCAAGTAGTGTTATATGAATTTGTCTGGGGTGGGTATAGCTAAAAAGTGATTTTTTTTTTGGGTCTCCCTTGTTTTACCGAAAAGAAATTGCCAAATTATTACTTCCCAAACAAATTTTCGCATAATTTCATTTGCCAAATTATTACTTACCAAAAAATCTTTTTACAAATAATTGTTACGAAAACCTATGTTTGGCAAGTGAACGTTTGAACAATAACTTGTTCACCAACTAGTACTTTTACCATTTTTTATCTAGTCAAATATTTCAGTTGGTATAACATATTTTACGCAAAATTAAATAAGCCAAATATTTGGTGTCGTCAATTTTACAAACAGACAAACAAATTCTAAACGGGTAATAATAATGTTATTATAATTATATTATTTCTCTCGATAGCCTCCTAAAAATAATCTCTTTTTTCCATATTTTTTTCTATATAATCTAGTCGTTTCTGGCACTCGCCGGCCGCTGCCGCGGCACCGCTCGCTACGCTCGCTCGGCTCGTGCGTAGGTGGTCACAGTTTTAACCTAACCTAACCTAAACATTTTTTTTAAATTAATAACCTACTGTAACTAGTCCCATAAATAACCTAATGTCTAGTAACTATAAATTTGATTTGTTTCAGACAAATTCAAGCACATAAGCTTACAAAGAAATACGCAAATGACATCAAATTTAACAAACAAGTAAAATGTTTATTGGCTTTAAGTTATTTGCCAGAAAATGAAATCATTCTATATTTTAACAAGCTAATAGAAGGTATAGAAGATTCTGATTGGAAGCAAATCGCGAATTGGTTTGAAGAAAATTATGTTAGCGGATCATGGAACACGCAACCGAAGTATCCACCAAGCTTTTGGAGTTGCCATGTTGTAAACGAAAGACAAACTCAGCTGAGGCGTGGCATCGTAGAATAAACATTCTCATTGATAAACACCACCCTGGAGTGTATCGCTTAATTAAAGAATTAATAAATGAAGTTTCTTCAAATTTAGCTGACATTGAGATTATACTATCAGGTGAACCGCCACAAAAAAGAAAAAAAAATATATGGATAAAGACGACATAATTAATCGAGTTCTGCAACACAAGTCTGAATACTCCGAAATAAATCTGCTAATGTCCATTGCAAAAAATTTAAAATTGTAAGTTACAAATATTTTTTACTAGCTTTTGCTATTTTGTACTCGCGTTAATAAATGATTACCTATATTAAAATAAAATTGCATTTTTAATTATACAATTCCCAAAAAAATCTTATTTTTGCCTTTATATTTTTTGTCATAACAAATCATTTGACTAAACGTTTATTGTCTTAATTTTGTTTGCTGTAATAAATCATTTGATTAAAGACCAAAAGGCCTAATGACATTATCCTTGGTAATAATCTGCCAAGTAAACATTTGACCAAATGAAAATGTGCGTACTAAAATTATTCCAAATATTACATTGGTATAAAAAAAGGTTGCTAAAATTTGTTTGGGTAATGAAAATTTGGCAAAATCTTTTCGGCAAAACGGCAGGATCCCTTTTTTTTTAAATAAAATAATACAACCGACTTCCAAAAAACACTACAAAGTGAAAAATAACTTTAATTTTAGAAGTCGGTGTCGTTGGTTCTGCATTTTCGTTTTTTGACACCGACTTCCGATATTAGTAATTTTTCACTTTGTAGTGTTTTGTTGGAAGTCGGTTGTTTTATTTTATAAAAAAAAAAAAAAACACTTTTTAGCTATACCCACCCCAAACAAATTCATATAATCAAATCAAATAAAAAATAATTTATTTCTTCAACATTTTACAAAAACTGAATTAGTGATTGGAGCCTCTCTTTAAGCAAGTAATGCCTGTATTGGGAGACTCCGCTCTTCCATACCAAATAAAAGAAAAAAAAAACATAATAGTAAAAGATAATAATACAATATTTGAATGAGTGTGTGAGTATATCAGTGTGTGTGAGTATATGTGTCTGTGTGTATGTTTTGAGTGTGTGCGCAGGTTTGTGTGTGTGTATAATAAGTGTGCCGACATTTGATGTGAGATGAGGACGTGAGGACGTGCCACCGCACTTCCACTATCCTAAAACACTTAAACTGTTGCACTCCATAGCATGCAACAGTTCAAGTGGACAGAACCAAGCATCATGATACAAGTGTTAACCTGCTTCTGTTTCATCATAATTTAAAAGTTTTATCCAATTAATTAAAGATTTTTTACAGTCATAGTATTGTTTTGTATATATGTGTATTTCCCTATTTATCCTATTATATAAATGTGCCGAACGTTTATGTAATTGTATTCTAGCAAACCGCGTTCGTGATTGGGGAATTTGTGCAATATTGTCCTTTCGTCTCTTTGTTGATTTGGAGGAGTCTAACGGTAAAGTTTTGTGCATTTTCAAGATGGTCTGTAAAGTATATATTTTCTCACAGAGAGCAGGTCACTGAGCTGATATAGTTCGTCTGTGTGGAATCTCAATTTCTTAAAATACATATTTTTTATTAAAGCACGTTGTGCACGCTCAACGTCTATGAATTTTGATTTACTAGCTCCTCCCCAAACAGGGATGCAGTACGTCAAAACTGACTGCACTAGAGCAATGTGTATTTAATTCAGAAAATTTCTTGGTGAATTGTGGCGAGTACACAAAGTTTTGGGGACGACATGTCGTAATGAATTAAATAACCAGCTCAGCTTCCAGACTCTGCTTGTAACTTGTTCGAGATGTTGGTAACAAGACAACCTTTGGTCAACAACAACTCCTAAGTATTTGGTGTGAATTACTTTATCTATTGTTGGACATTTACAATTTAAATTATTTATAACTAGCGACCCGCCCCGGCTTCGCACGGGTGCAATGCTGATCACTACATAGTATAAAACAAAGTCGCTTCCCGCTGTCTGTCTGTCTCTATGTATGCTTAGATCTTGAAAACTACGCTACGGATTTTGATGCGGTTTTTTTTTATAGATAAAGAGTTATTCAAGAGGAAGGTTTATATGTATAATACATGCATAATATAGTAGAGAAACACTGATAATTTTAGAGCCATTATTTCTGAACTAAGCATTAATAAATTCAAATCTTTTATTAAGCTAAAACTATGCCAGAAAGCCTATTATACTGTAAAAGACTATATTGAGGACAAAAAAGCTTGGGATTGAGCTGCTCCAATAGGTCTAGACAGTGAATGTTGTTTATTTTTTATTTTGCTGATTTACACTTTTGTTTTTTTTTTTTCTTTCTAAATATCTATTTATATACAGAATGACATGAACATTTACTGTTTAAAGTCTTATATTATTTTAATTATTGTGAATGTGAGGACTATGTGGATCATTGTTTCCGTTTTAATCATGGTCTGGCAGTTTGAGTGGTGTATGCGGTCTACACAAATGTCCTGTCCTTGGTATTGCTCGTCGAATCGTTGAGCTCCTTAAGTTCTGAGTTGAGCTGCACGGTTACTGACGAATGCGTGCACCGACTGCACAGGTCCATTCAATCTGTGTGGTTCTTTCCTCAAAAGACCACTTCAGACACCAATCTACATGGTCCTCAAAGATCAAAGATTATATCCGGATTTTTATATACACATTGACATTGATGAATATTATATAAACAATGACATGGATATTTACTTTGTAAAGTATCTTATTTTTTATTATTATTATTGTGAGTGTGAAGACTATGTGGGTCATTTCTTTTTTTCGGTTTTCCTTCTTAGTTAGTTTTAATCATGATCTGGCAGTTTGAGTCATTTATGCGGCCTACCCAAATGTCCTTTCATTGGTATTGTTCGTCGAATCGTAAGGCTCCTCAAGTTCTGAGTTGAGCTGCACGATTTTTGACAAATGCGTGCACTGACTGGACAGGTCCGCTCAATCTGTGTGGTTCTTTACTCAAAAGACCATTTCAGACACCAATCTACATGGTCTTCACATGATCTGACCAAGATTATGTCTGGACTTTAAAAGAGACTGTGACCTCTGAGTTTGTTTCGGCCTTTCTTCTCAGAGTAGTCAGATAGGAAACGCCGACCTCATCTAGTTTAAAAAATATGATTGACATGTAAAAGTGTTTGTACAAACCTACTTACAGAAAATAAATCATTTGTCATTTATCATTTATCATTTATCTCGTAAAAAGTATAGGATAAAAAATCGTTATTGTGGGTTATCCCTAAGAGATAGACATATACCATTGTGGATTTTTTTGTAGAACTTTTTAAGGTGTACAATACTGTAGTACAGACGCCAGCACATCAAGCTACCCGAAACTGTCGAAATTTCCCAATCAACTTTGAACCTTATGCTTTAGTGATAAAGTTGAAAATCCGTTAGGTAGTTTCAAGCGCCACCGGCCGACTGCCCGGCCGGTAACGCCCGCATTTTAAAACTGTAATATCTTCGAAAATATTCACTTAAATTACATGCTGTAAAGGGCCATAATGATCTACATGAAATGCACAATGTTTTTAAGGTACTTAATTGGATAAGGATTAATGCTGTATTGCCTAAAATTGCTTCTTAAATAAGCCATTATTTCTCGTAAAAAGTTAAGGATTAAAAATGGTTATTGTGGGTTATCCCTAAGAGATAGACATATACCATTGCGGACTTTTTTGTAGAACTTTTTAAGGTGTACAATACTGTAGTACATTATTTTGATCTATCTTGAATGGTTCAGCCAGCGTTTACAATGTAAGCGCAGAAAATGTGTTTATTTACGACATCACATTAGAAACCTCTAAAATAATCAGTGTTTCTCTACTATATTATGCATGTATTATACATATAAACCTTCCTCTTGAATCACTTTATCTATTAAAAAAAACTGCATCAAAATCCGTTGCGGAGTTTTAAAGATCTAAGCATATATAGGGACAGACAGACGGAAGCGACTTTGTTTTATACTATGTAGTGATGTCACATTAATGAATTTTTAATTTAACCTTCAAGCGGGCGCGCGGTCATTTGTAACGCCAGCGGTCGCGCGTAACCTAAAAGACCTGTAGGATATTTCAGGGATTTAAAACACTAATTATTTAATATTTTTTGTATTTATCACATTATCATTATGTTAGGACATAAACAAAATTATAAAATCAAAATAATATTCTAATTTTCTTTGGATTTGTAAGCAATTTAGCACCATAAATGTATCGAGAATCGATCGAATCGCGGTCGATTCGACGCCGCGCGACTGCTTGAAGGTTAAAGTGTTGATCAGGCTGAGTACGGTTATTAATACTAAAACATATAAAGTTGGTTTTTGAGGTGTTCAATGTGAGTAAATTACTTTTTAGCCATTTAGCAATGAGGGTTTCCTGAAATGACGTTCACTAGGTGGCAGCACTGAGACGTCAGGTCCGAGTACCTGTCAAAAGTGTCAAAGCGCCTATATTTTCTTTAGCATTGAGATGGGATATAACAGGAGATGCCCTGTTATTCTATACACGGTTGTAGGTAGGTGCCAGAGCAGCCATCTTTGTCGCCAAGTTTCGTGGTAGTTCAGCTGTCAAATGGTTGTTTATTTTTTGTATTATTGAGATTTGCGAGAAAATTACGAGGACTTTAACTTTAAAACTGCATGTAAATGTTGAAAAACAGCAATTCAACATGCCTGTGTGTTGTATTGTGAAGTGTGGTGCAAGGAAGAATGAAAATCAACCTCAACTTTCTTTGCACAGGTTAGTAGCCGGTTTTCATGCAATAACACATACAATAATAGACATTCGATGATATAATTGTAACGCGATCATGAATTTATGGCTAAAGTATTGATATTTGGGTGAATTTCCGTATAACAGACCTTTTTATTATTTTGTTAATTCATTCGTTTGTTTACAATAATATGTCATAATAGAATAGTGTTGTACCGTTGCCTAATAGTTTCCGGAACTAGTTCCTCCGCTGGAACGATATCGGTATATTCTGCTATGTTAACATAAATAGTCCTGCGTCTTATTAGCTCCGATTGACCTTGCTAGGTCCGGCCCGTGGTTCACAGCACCAAAATCAAAATATTTTTTTTCACATAAACCTACATGGGCACTTATGAAACGTCAGAAGCTAGATGCACGGTTCAAGTAGTTGTAGTTTGTTTTTGAACAAGCTAATATTGTTTAGAAATGAATAGGTATTAAATTATAAATGATAAATGATTTATTTTCTGTAAGTAGGTTTGTACAAACACTTTTACATGTCAATCATATTTTTTTAAAACTAGATGAGGTCGGCGTTTCCTATCTGACTACTCTGAGAAGAAAGGCCGAAACAAACTCAGAGGTCACAGTCTCTTTTAAAGTCCAGACATAATCTTGGTCAGATCATGTGAAGACCATGTAGATTGGTGTCTGAAATGGTCTTTTGAGTAAAGAACCACATAGATTGAGCGGACCTGTCCAGTCAGTGCACGCATTTGTCAAAAATCGTGCAGCTCAACTCAGAACTTGAGGAGACGAACGATTCGACGAACAATACCAATGAAAGGACATTTGTGTAGACCACATAAACCACTGAAACTGCCAGACCATGATTAAAACGGAAACAGTGACCCACATAGTCCTCACATTCACAATAATTAGAACAATATAAGACTTTAAACAGTAAATATTAGAAAGAAAAAAAAAAAAATAACAAAAGTGTAAATCAGCAAAATAAAAAATAAACAACATTCACTGTCACAGACCTATTGGAGCTGCTCAATCCCAAGCTTTTTTGTCCTCAATATAGTCTTTTACAGTATAATAGGCTTTCTGGCATAGTTTTACCTTTATAAAAGGTTTGAATGTATTAATGCTTAGTTCTTGAATGTGGCTAGGAAGTTTATTATAAAAATGTATACTTTGGCATCTAAACGAGCCACCTATTTTCTTGAGCCTTGTTGTAGGAACAACAAATTTGTGTTTGTTCCTAGTATTTATATTATATATATCACTGTATTTTTAAACAGATTATATTTTTATGTGCATACAAAAGATTATCATAAATGTACTGAGAAGGCACAGTCATTATATTAATCTCTTTAAAGTCTCTGAGGGAGTGTCTGGGACTTAATTTATAAATGGAACGAATTGCCCTTTTTTGTAAAATAAAAATTGTCTGAATATCGGCGGCATTTCCCCACAACAGAATACCGTATGACATCACACTATGAAAATAACTAAAGTAAACTAAACGGGCTGTCTCTAAATCAGTTAAGTCACGAATTTTCCTAACGGCGTATGCTGCAGAGCTAAGTTTTTTTGACAATTTATCTATATGGGGGCCCCATTGAAGCTTGGCATCCAAAGTTATGCCTAAGAATACTGTGGTATTTTCGGGTTTTAACTCTTCACCCTTTATGAGAACACTAGTTTCTACTTGTCTAACATTTGGTATCGTAAATTTAATACATTTCGTTTTTTTTTTCGTTAAGAAGTAGATTATTAACATTAAATCAGTTTACTACTTTTGCGAGGGCACTATTTATACTGTCAGTAACCAGCTGTTGACGTTTGAGTTTAAATAAAAGTGAAGTGTCATCTGCAAACAACACTATATCATGTTCATCCTTTATGAGGTAATGCAAGTCATTGATATAAATAATAAATGAAAATGGTCCAAGTATTGAGCCCTGGGGGACCCCCATTCTTACTACAGATCCGGGTGACCTTTTCCCGTTAACATCAACTCTCTGAATCCTATCACTGAAGTAAGAAGTGAGAAGATCCAGAGAGGGTTCCGGATTCCGTAGTGGCGAAGTTTCCTGATTAAGGTTTCATGAAGAATACAACTGAATGCCTTGGACCAATCACAAAAGATGCCCAAAGCATCGCATTCGCAAAGTATTACTTTTGTAAGCCTATTTTACTAATCAAACGTTATATTTGAACGATAATTGAACGTTATATTTGTTAATCATTATCATACCAATAAACAAAGGCAAAAAAAAATACTTTTATTTTATTTTTACTCCACCACTCATTAACACAATAATATAAGCATCCCATCCCATTCACGGAGAATGTGATGGGAAGTTTATATTATTCATTCACCCTAGTGATTATCTTGTTTTTCACTAGGGTCCGCATACCTAACAGAAACTACTGCTCTCTGGCCTTCCAACCCAAAGGTATAATATGCGAAGGCACCTGTTTTTGGGCATATGGATACATATCTCTTCACGCTGTTTTCCTTCACTTTAATACGTAAACGTGATGCAATTAAAAAGTGTTTTTTAATTCTGTGCCGAAAAAACACTTGGCATTAATTTTATTTTCAGGGAAGAAAGTTGATTGCGATAATTTGACAGTTTCGGGTAGCTTGATGTGCTGGCGTCTGTACCTATAGATAAATAGTTCATATGAGTCTTTTACGCATAACAAAAGATTAGAAATAAAGTATTTTCGCATACTGTATTTTTATGCAAAATTATAAAGTATGTTTATCGAAAATAAACTAGGATACGTTACTATAAAGTAGGCAACCTTAGTTAGAACGGACTATAAGTTAGTATACTATATTATGATCCAAACGTGATAACTAGTACGACTCGTATTTAGTATCGATACTCGTTATAGTAACACCAATGTTCCTTGATTGATACAACCCTAGCAATGGCAGCCATTTTTTGAGACAATATGAGTTGTAGGTAGGCACCCTTTTTTCGTAGGTATTTCCAGTCCATATATATATGTCTATGTTCTTTAGTCCTGACTGAATGAAAAACGAATGAATGAAACGAATGATGAACGTCATCATATATTTTAAATTAATTGCCGAAATGGAAGACCTCTTGCCAAAGTGGCGCCAACTGGTGGCGTAAATTTTTGTGAAAACCCTCATTACGGTCATACCCAACTCAGCATAGACTATAACCTCTTTCCAGGACTTCCCAGAACATACAACCGCTGTATCATCGGCATAGGCGAAAAGTTTGGCATTTTTGATGCTCAAATTGCAGAGTAATAATAATAATAATAATAATAATAAGAATCTGTGGCCCGACTGTCAAGCTGACGGTCGATAAAATATTTTTATTATTTATTTTTATTTATATTTTTTATTGGATTTTTTAAGTATTAATGCAACAATGTTGTTATGTGTTCAACTTCCAACCCGAACATCATTCTTTCCAACCCGAAATTGTCATAATAATCAAAAAATACTTGTTACAAGAAGAAAACTACTACCTACTATGACACGGAGAATACAATACCTAGTACAATGCTGACAAGAAGTCGGGCACGACAGCTGATACTAAACACACACCCAACATCTTCGGGTTCGTCGCTCAGCTCCGCCTCGCAGCTGCCGGAACCTGCTCCAAACGTGAGTCCAGTTATACCGGCTGCTGCAGTTGCGTCGAGCTCGAGCGACGAATACTTCTCGCCACCGACGACACCACCACCAGTACGTCGACGCGGAAGAGGCCGACCACCGGCCAGCTTAGAACTCCGAGGCCCACCGGCCTCTGATAGGGTCCCCGCTCCCGGTGGAAGTGTGCAGCGCATGCGGTGGACACAAAATGTCAATGAAAATGTCATGCGTGCATACTTTGGGGCTACAGAGGGGGGAAGTAACTTGACTGCGTACCGTGGTCGGATGCTCTCTCTGTTTCAGGTGCTTGAGCCAGCTGTTAACGTGTCGGCGCAACGATTTCGGATCAGGTGCGGGTCATCCAGCGTAACCATATGCTGGATGACGACGTACTTGATCGACTACGTCTCGAATCACGGAATAGCCGTGTTACACCTGCTTCGCCACTGGTCACAGTGTTGCAAAATATACCCAGTACATCACCGCGACCCGACCGCGTTGGTGAAGAGGATGATGACGTGGCTATATCCGTGAGTTCCCAGTACAATGTACGATTGAGGAGCGCTTTGGAGGATGCTTTGCGGGAGTACCGTTCCGCTCCGCCAGGACTTAGACCACGTTTACCTCGTTTGCCCATGCACAAGAAAAACAAGACGCTGGTGTGTGCTCTAGACTCGCAGCTGTCAAATTGTTTTGACGGCAGCAAAGACCTCGCCGATACCCACTCGATCTTGTACTGTGCAGCTGTAGCGGCATGTCGTGTAGCTCATGTTAAATTTCCCAACAGTGACAGAGCTCCACGACCAAAACCAGCTGTACCAGCTTAGCAGTGCAGGATTGAGCGACGTATAGGTGAGGCTAGAGCACTCATCGGCAAGCTTATCTGCTTCAGGGAGGGCAATACTCGCCCTAGAGTGATGCGCTTTGTGAGGCGGGCGTTCTCGGGAACGGATAATAGTTCTCGAGATTATTTGACCTGCGTCACAGAGCGTATCGACTTCCTGAAGCAGAAGATCTATGCATGGGCAAACCGTATTCGTCGGTACAGGCGGAGAGTGGAGCGGTACACTCAGAATCGCACATTCCAAAGCGATGAAAGATGGGTCTATAGGGCTTGGGAGCGACCGGACCAAGGTGTGACTGACACGCGCCTACCGGATGATGACGCCATGTGTTCGTTCTGGCGAAGCATCTGGTCGGTGCCTGTCGGTCACACCGAGGGTGATTGGACTAGGGGGGTCGAGCGAACGTGCGATCAAATACCACAAATGGGGGCACTTACCATCAGCCCCCAAGATGTAGCAGTCAGGATGACACCTGAAAATTCTCCGTTTTTTTCAATTTTAATGTATTTATTTTGGAAAATTCGTTGTGTTTCAAAAATTCGTTAAGAATGTGCGTAATATGGAAGGAGTGATGGGGCTATGGAGAAATTTCTTGAGGATGCGTAAGCGTGCGTGATCCATCGCCGCCCGTTCGATGTCCACCGCGAACAGGATGGATGGAAACCAGCACATGAAGTTTTTTTTTTTTTGCTCCGCTGGTGTAATTGCTGAATGGCGTTCTAGTGTGAGGATAAATAAATAAATAAATAAATAAATAAATAAATAAGTAGCTCGTGCAGTCCGTCCGTTACCTAACTGGAAATCTCCAGGACCGGACGGGCTGCACAACTTTTGGATAAAGTGGTTTCAAAGGTCGCACGCCTGCTTGGCTTCCCAGTTCCAGTCGGCCTTAGAGTCAGGGTCGCTGCCCCAGTTCCTAACGACAGGGATTACCCACCTGCTCCATAAATCAGGTAGTACTGCGGAGCCCAAAAATTATAGACCGATCACTTGTCTACCGACGGTCTATAAAGTTCTTACATCCATTTTGAGAGCTAAACTTAACAAACATATAGAAACAAACTACATCATGTCTGCCTCTCAAAATGGATGTAGGAACGGGTCCCGCGGTACTAAGGAGCTGCTCCTCATCGATATGGCCATCAGCCAACAGGTTCGTCGTTCCCGAAGGGATCTGTCGACATGTTAGATAGATTATAAGAAGGCCTATGACTCGGTGCCACATACATGGCTCATGAGGGTGCTGGAGTTGTATAAAGTGGATGCAACTCTACGCAACTTCCTGATGTCGTGTATGGGGCAATGGAGGACGGTCCTTCGCTATCCAGGATGTCGAAATATCCAGAGGAATAGCGAACCGATAAGGATCGAGCGAGGTATATTTCAGGGTGACAGTTTGAGTCCACTTTGGTTCTGCCTAGCCTTGAATCCTCTAAGCACTCTGCTGGAGGATTCAGGTCTAGGCTATCGGCTGAGGAAAGGTGGTCAGGTTATATCTCACCTTCTTTACATGGATGACCTAAAACTCTTTGCCCCCAACAATTTGCAACTGATGGAGACTGAAAGTAACTGAAACTTTCAGTAGCGCCATCAGGATGGAATTTGGTGTGGACAAATGTGCGGTCATGCATGTGAAGCGAGGGGAGATTGTGGAATCCGTGGGGATCCAACTCTCGGATTCCATAAACCTTAGAGCCCTCTCCGCATCCGAAACCTATAAGTATTTGGGTATGTCGGAAGCGTTGGGCATCAATGTTGCTGACATGAAGCAATCGTTGAAGGAGCGTTTCTTTGGCCGCTTGAATAAAGTATTTAATAGTCTTTTATCAGGCGGAAACAAGGTGCGCGCCTTCAACGGTTGGGTCATGCCGGTTTTGATGTACTCTTTCGGCATACTCAAATGGACTCAGACGGAACTTAACGCCCTGGATAGGAGGATCCGCACTCTGCTGACCACAAATCGGATGCATCACCCACGTTCATCGGTGATGAGACTGTATATCCCGCGGAAGTGCGGAGGTCGAGGCTTCTTAAATGCTAAGACTCTGCACAACCGTGAGATATGCAGTCTCAGGGAATACTTCCTAGAAGCCGATGTGGGGATGCACCGAGATGTGGCCTCGGTAGACAAGGGCCTCACCCCGCTCTCCTTAGCTAACGAGAACTGGCGCAAACCTATAGTATTAGATACTAATGACCGCAGGGAGGTATGGCAGAACAAAGAGCTTCACGGGCGCTTTTACCGGGTCCTACATGGGCCCGATGTAGACCTTTTAGCATCCGTATCCTGGTTACGATTTCGTGACCTCTTTGGGGAAACCGAAGGTTTTGTCTTTGCGATTATGGACGAAGTTATAATGACGAACAACTACCGGAAATATATTGTGAAGGACGGCACGGTTGACATTTGTCGGGCATGCCACCGTCCCGGGGAATCAATCCGTCACATTATTTCTGGCTGTTCTCGTCTGGCTAACGGAGACTACTTGCATAGGCACAACTTGCTCTGAAGTACAATCTTGTGGAATCGGAAGTTCCGTACTATAGGTATGTGCCCGACCCAGTTCTCGAAAATGGCAATATCACGTTGTACTGGGATCGATCTATCATCACTGACAGGACTATTGTTGCCAATAAGCCCGACATAGTGGTGATAGATCGATTAGAGCGTCGCGCAGTGATTGTTGATATAGCGGTCCCGCATGACGAGAACCTCGTGAAAGCTGAAAAAGATAAACAGAATAAATATCTTGACCTGGCTCGCGAGGTTGTCGACATGTGGGAAGTGGATATAGCAATCATTGTGCCGATAGTCGTGACGGCCAATGGCATAATAGCCAAGAGCCTCGATCAACACCTGAAGAGGCTCTCATTAGGCGGCTGGATCAAGGGCTTGATCCAGAAAGCGGTACTTTTGGACACGGCGCGTATCGTTAGGAGGTTCCTCTCTCAGCAGCCCTGACCGCCCGTGCCGGTCCGGCTGTCGCCTGTCCGTGCCGTGGCCGTGACGGCTCCCTACACACACACACACACAGGCTCTATGAGATCATTACTAGCTTCATTACAATAATATCTCGCTTATCTCTAGTATCACTGTCATTTATCGGCTATTAGTGCTGGCTTCAATCTTATGCTAATTCAACTTTCTTAACTAATAACCGGACCAACAAAATGTTGCTATTCGTAAAATGTGCTGTTATATCAGTGTTGCCAGCCTGTCTGGTGTCTGCCTGGCTCGGTTAGTGACGAGTGCAGGGTGTGCAGTGTGCTCGTGAAGTTGTTTCCTTATAATGAGCGGAGTCACACCGCAACAGGGCACAGTTCGCACACTGCACAGCGGAACACCGGGCTTGTTCGTAACTCGAACACTAAACATACTACGAGGTATTGTATTGGTGTTGTATCAGTTTACGCACACAAACCATTTCTATAAGTGCCCCTTTTATTGGAAGGCCCCGACTCCCAGCTGGAGTTAGCATCAGCGGTACCGTTCAATGTTCACAATACAGGTAAGGGATCACAGCAACGCAAAAGATTGTAGAGAATAGAATGTTTTAAGCTATCTGGCGCGCGCTGACAGCGGCCAGTGTGAGTTGTGACCACAATCACAAGCGAATCGATTGCTCTATAATTACTAAGTTATTTATCAAACGTATCTAAACACGATCTCGTCTGTGTATGGTACAGTCGCGCACAATGCTCGCCTCGTTGTTCGCGCGTAGCAATCGCGCGATGACACGACTTTTCACCCGCGGCTCCCCCCCATCCTGCCCCCTTGGCCTCTGTTGTTGACATAATTGATGAGTGCGAGTTACAGTTACTTCATTACGGCCGCTCGTACAAAAGAAAGTATAAAATCTAACTCAGTTGAGTTAGGTACATACTTTCTTCTAATTACTTGGACAATCACTGTACTAAGACATGAGTGTTGGCTGCTAGAGGCGCATGCGGTTCACTCTAGATGTGCGGATGCGCGGTGCAGATTTCCTGTTCAGATATTCCTGCCTTTGTAGAATACAACATGCTGTATTTTGCGAAGCGAATGCTAAATCTCTCATAAATTAGCTGTGTCTATAGCGCGCCTCCGGTCCACATAACAGTGAAGCTTAAAGTTATGATGAGGCGTAAGTACACATAGTTTTGCGGCTCGTCTACATTTTATAATCCAGAGACTCAGAGTACTTTCGCTTTCAAAAGTGTTCGTTTGATCTCATAATACAGGTGCTCGTTCGTTACGCTCAAATTCTCGGTAAGGTAGCGCTCAGTAGAATAAAGCCAATGAATGATACTCGCCACCCACATGTGGCTCTTCACAGCTCACACATGCGGCGGTGACTACACCCAGCGTGCTGTACTCGCCCGCGCCGGTCGCCGGTCGTCGCAATGTTTTTGAACGCCGCACTCTAAACCCATAAATATTTTTGCAAGTGTTCAATATTTTCGTACACCACTCGGTTATTTTTGAAGTAAGTACGGTTTACTCACGGTACTTCACTCGAGCGACGCCAAAAGTTGAGGAAACAATAAACATGCAGTAAACGATCTCGCAAAATTGAGGTATACCACTCAGAGCACTGATTTTAACCGCACTCGCCCGTACCGCACCTGAGCACTTCCACTAACCGCACTGAAACCGCATTTATGTGCTTGAAGTATAAATAAATAATGCCATTTTCAGTTCCCGAACGGCACTTGTATGGGACGTATGTATTCTTTGTTCAGGACATTATCTACCAACGAATCCATACGGCAAGTGCGTGTGGAACCACGCACAGTATAGATCTCCGTTGTTGTTATGAATGCGGTTAAATGTTTACGTATGTAATTTGATTAACCTTGAAAAAAGAAAGATCACCTGTGAAAATGGGGAAGACAACTGTCGAAATGGCACTACCGTCGCTAGTTCGGAAAATAAGCTAATAAAACAGCCGTGAGGTATTTCTATTCTATGTATGCAATAGTTAGGTACTCGTTGTTGTGCTCCTCAATACTCCGAAATTTGACCGTACTGATCAAACTATTTTCAGGTTTTGCGCATTTAACGTTACACGTTGTATATAACGGAGTTCTGAGGTAACAAACATAAAACCAAAAATATTCAACCGAATTGGGAACCTCCTCTTTTTTTGAAGTTGGTTAAAAATAGGCTTAGTTTACCTAGAAGTAAAGATTTGTTTCCAATAAATGACGAACTTGACATGACTGTGTAGCCATAGCACACAGACTCTTTAAGGAGACTGGTGCAGTCGTTACATATTTTTTTCACCAGTTAAGTATGGCGACCACAACAGCTATAATATTATGATCGCTCGCAACTTCGCCATCATTTCGCAACACATGTCATGTCGATGCGGCACATTCCGCGGCGCGCGGCGTCGCTTCCCATCAGCGCTATCAGCATTACGTCGATGTGCGACATGTGATGCAATTTATCACCCACCACATTACACACGCTCCGTGGCACACACGACTACTAGCTACGCCCCCCGGCGTCGCCAGTACTTCTTACGATGACTGCTCGTCGCGAATCCTCGGCACATTCGGGTCATTATGGTGAACGTGCGAGCTTCACGATAGATTGCTTTTGACAAGCGCACGCATGGAACATCCGCAGTCAAAAGTTGGCAGATGAGTTGCTGCGAGCGTCTTCATCACTCTCACAAGGGGAGCGTCAACTTTGTGAATCACCGATTCACATCATTTTTATACATGTTGTAGAGCTACCTCCCCTAATTACCCATAAGAAGTGGCAGGACGCAACGCTCTTTCATTCGCGAGAAATAACGTTTAGAAGTTCTATGAGTAACTTAAGTAGAAGGAAGCTTTATACAAGGAACATTGACATAAATTCACAAACATGCATATTTATTGAATTATCGTTTTGTATCACATCAGCTACTTTTAAACATTTGACAGAAGTTACAAAAAAAAAAAAACAATTAAAATAGTAAAGTTTTTCAATTAGGTATATGATTTTTAAACGACTTCTGAAAAAGGAGGAGGTTATCAATTTGGATGTTTATATATATATTTTTTTTTTATGTACATGTTCGGGGATAACTTTGTCATATACAGTGTGTAACGGAAACCCTATAGCTATCCTTAAGCACTAAATGTAACAGCTGGTATAGAGTCACTATACAAAGTTTCAACTCAAAATAAAATACTCTAAGAATTGATACTAAAATTTCGGTTTCATATGTTTCTTAACCCGGCGAGCATGAGGTGAAAAAAAGTTACTTCAAGAATGTGGCAGGGTGGGACATACCCTTATCTTAATGTACCGTAATATAATTCTTATTATTATTTTTTGAATTTTGTTGATTTATTTTGTATCATAATTCATTAATTAATGGATTTAAATGAAAGAAGTTCCATATAAAATAATAATTATTTATTAATTCATGTTTTTCTTATACTCTAATAATTATAGGGACAAAATTTAGGGTTTTACAAAAATTAAGAATTGAACAAAAATATTTATCTTTGGAATGTAAATCAACTTAAAACTAAAAGATAATGAGATCCTCCTCGTAATTTAACTTATTATTATTTTTTTAATTGTAAATAGGATTAATCAGTACTGTTGAGATCAGCACAATTTTCGCAAATAAATTTTGCATGCTCCAAACATATGGGCTTGGCACAAGCATTGCAAGAATGTTTGGTTTTTATATCCTCCTTATATGGACAATCCTGGCATATGACATATCGTCCGGTTACATTTGCATGTCTAGGTGAGGGCTAACCGAGCTGTTTTTCGATTCGCTGGCGGACGAAACTTGGAATATTTTTTTTTTTATTTTCTTGAATGTAAGTGTTCGTAAATCATTGATAAGCCCAAAACTACGAATGAATTGTGTTGTCTTGATCGTAAAGTTTTTATTTGCTCAATATATGATGCATGTTCAAGATACCATAGAACAAAGTCATAGGCCACCGTTTACTGTTGCGACTATCGTTGTAACTGGCACTCAATTCATCAACCACGCCAACGCCAGCTTTAGTCGAATTATAAAATGTTATCATTTCAGGTTTTTGTTTCTCGCCTGTAGATTCATCTATTGAATTGTCATGGTGCATGGTGGACATAACCAGAACCACCTTGTTTTTCTTTGAAGCATAGGAAACAAGTGTGGCTGTTTGTGTATGTGACTTTAAATGTTTGTAAACGCACCCACAATACAGGAGAAATTCCTAGGGTGGGGCAACGTTTATTTAAAAAGAGATAAAAAAAGAATGTTTAATAAATAAACTAATAACAAATCCATATAATATAATAAAAAAAAAGAATTAAAAGCTAAAACAAAAAACAAACAATAAAGAGCTAAAAATAACAGAAAAAAAACTAATAAAACAGTTAAAGTTTATGATTACATCATTACGTAAAAAAAATACGTAAGAAATGAGGCAGGGTATAACATACCCGAGACAAGTTTGCGCACATATACCCCGGCCGGTGCCTCGCGCCACACTGCGATCACGCCACTACCCCGTCCTGCACACCTCTGCCTTCAGCTACTGAGCGAGCTAGTGCCGCCAGACGAGGATTTTAAAAAATACGCTACTTTTAAATTTTACCAGGGTGTGAGATACCCTGGCTCATGCTCGCCGGGTTAAATTCAAATCATAACAATCGTGTCACCGCACTACGTAGGTCAATAACTTTCCACGTTACTCGGTACCTGCCAACATCACGATAAATCTCTTCCGTAATTCTGCGCGCCTAGTAGCTATCCTAGTACCCTACCGCAGGCGGTGACCTCTGTCGGCGCGAACTGGCGCGCGCGCGCAATAAACCATACCTACTTTACCGTGATGTAAAAATTAATGCGTAATTATTGATTTACAGTTGACTCGTTAATATCAAGCCAGAAATTGCACGTAAAAACTGAGATTACAAAACTTGCGTAAAAAATCGAAACAAACATTCAGGTAGGTTAACTAGTTTCATCCCTTGAGAGGGCCGTGGCTAAAAATAATAACAGTCGCACAGGTCGATCGATCAGGTTAAGCTACGCTTGCCGCGGTTGGTCTGTGGATGGGGGACCACGTTAAGCCGTTGGTCCCGGCTGGCATTCGTGGAGCTTTGATAGTCTTTACGGGTCGTCAGTAGCCCGAAAGTCTTACAACCAGTCTTACCAAAGGGTATCGTATTACCCAGTAACTAGGTTGTGGAGGTCAGATAGGCAGACGCTCCATATAAAATACTGGTATTTAGCTGCATCCAGTTAGACTGGAAGCCGACCCCAACTTAGTTGGGAAAAGGCCAGGCAGATAGATATAACTTATTACCGAGTAAACAGTAAAATCATAAAGCTCTGCTTAATTTAGTAAATTGACTTACATTTTTAAAGATGGGGTTCGATGTGGTGACCTTGGTATTAATGCACAAGGCCGCTCGCTTGTTATGGACACCTGAACCTTGCGTGGCATGTCTGGTGTTATTGTACTGAAAGCGGCCTCAATCCGCATTTTCATTAGTTCCATTGTATCACACCACACTGCACTGCGAACACTACATTTTGAAAGTACCCCCACAAAAATTACACAATCTGGTGTACTCTCAATAAAACGGCGACGGTACAGTTCACGGGCAGCTCGCAAAATACCATCTTCTGCTCCGACACACATCATCATTTCGTAATATTCGCTATTAGTTAACCACATTTTGCAAACACAATAAAAAAAGGCGCGTATCACAGGGATAGAAATGAACTACAGACGCGGGGCACGAAAAACGTCGACTGACGAGTATCGACATGACGAGCAAAGCAATAAGAAACCCGAGAATTCCCTTTTTGTTTACACAATTATGATGCTCATTGTGTGTGTAATTACTGATCACGAATATATGGCAGCTGAAGTAGTAGTAAATGTTTGGTATAATTTACAATCACATACTTTTGAATCACTTCGACGCCACACAGTTCTGACGCGAACTCCGTTCATTAGTACTGAATTTCTGATTTTGATCATCTACTTTTGCTGTTGACTGTACGTACGTCGTGCGAGATATGCGTGACGTGCTTGCCGTGCAGTGGTCGCGTGCGTGTGTGTGAGTGGACGCGTTTGGGCGAGGAGTGGTCGCCGTTGCGTCTGATTCATTGCCTTAGCTCGCCGGCCGTCCGAGAGCGTCCGGCGCGGCGGCGTCCGGCCTCCCCCGGCCCCGGACCGGACAGATAGGATTATCTTGAGCGATGCCAACCGTCAGATAACTAACTCAACACAATATACGAAGTACCGTCAACATTCCAAGTGAAACAAAATATCTGACTTTCGAATATAATAAAGGAACGATGACACTAAAATATTGTAATAAACATTTAGGTATAAATATACATACAGGGTGTAACGGAAAGGGGGTATCAACCCTGAAGGAGGTGAATGTGCTCATGAAACTCAACAACTTTCCCCAAAGAACATAAGTCGAAATATGAAAAAAAAATTTGGCCCTCCCCTACAAAACTGACTACCAGCTGATTGATTTACTATGGGAGGGCCAAATTTTTTTTTCATATTTCGACCTATGTTCTATGGGGAAAGTTGTTGAGTTTCATGAACACATTCACCTCCTTCAGGGTTGATACCCCCTTTCCGTTACACCCTGTATATTATGTATTTTTATATAATTTCACCTTTTAAAGTTTAATATTTTCAACAAGTTTTGTTGACGGTACACGTTTCAGTGGGTCGTATTACAACCGGATTAGCTAAACCCTGAAGTCAGCTGATACTCGTGACCCGCAGATTTGGGTGAAGGCCGAGTGTTGGCTTGCCAGTGCGCCTGGCGCGATGGCGGCCGCAGGTCACTCAGTTTAGATTGCGTCGCTTTGTTAATAAACTATTTGTGACACCATCAGTTTTTTGCAAATGTACCTACTGCACAAAGATTTGTGTCAGCTCTGTGCGTAGGCGGCTGAATACTCGCACACAGCGGCTCTGTTGCACATGTGATGTGACTGCTGCACATGTGATGTGACTGCTGCACATGTGATGTGACGGCGAGATAACCCCATACTGTATACCAGCCGTGACTCCCTCTAGCTACGGGATGGTCTGCGCAACTAGTTAACCCATATATGCCCACAGGGTCGATAACGACCTTTTTATTCCTTCATGACTTCTAATACAGACTGACTGCGAACTGTTGCATTAATTTAAATTATAGTGCCATCTTTTGTTAGAGTGAAGAACTATTTTATATACTGATAATAACAACCTACCCACTGGTGATAAAATGGCTAAAATTCCGCCATTGTTCAACATCATGAATGAAAAGTTTCTAACATATGCCCCCATCGAGAAAAATATAAGTATTGACGAGTCGATGATACCTTATTACGGATGTCATGGATGCAAACAGCACATGACAAATACTTTGAAGCATTTCATGCATAACTGAACATTATTTTTTATGTAGGTATTTTTGTTCCTTGACTGACTAAATTAATTACTTAATAGTTCCTATATTATTGTTGAACCTAATAATAAAAATGATTAGCGTATAAATATTTTTATTTTGATGCACCTTACTCCATACTAGCGTATGACTATAATAATTATATGCCCATGGGGTCGTTATCGACCCACTGAAAAAAACATACTTCCTGAACTTATTTATAATCATTTATTAACAACATAATGCAAAATCTTTAAAATTCATCTAAAAAAAAGTTCTGGGCATATAATTATGGGTTAATGCTACGTGTGGTTCCAGCGTGCTAAGTTATTTTGGTTTTATTATATTCAGTGCGCCAGCCTTTTTTTACTGACATTACATAGGACAATTTTATCAAACTCGATCGAATTTCCCCGCCGGCCGCAGTGCCTTCGTAAAGTTGTGGCACTTGCTACTCAATTGTTTATTGTACGTAGTCGGGCCATAATTTCTGTCACATAGGTAAAATTTGGAATTTAGAATGCAAGCCGAGGAATATATTATGGGCATTCAAAATTAGAATATAAAAAAAAAAAAACAAAGGGTTTCTGAAATTTTGTTCATTTTCTAAAATGGAGTAGACGCGCAAAGAAGACAGAGTCGCAGTAATTGCATTGCATCGTTGCGGTCACGCGCCAACTGAGATTTTATCGTACTATCAAACGATTCAGGGACGATTCAAGATTAGAAGATAAACAAAGGAGAGGTCGACCTCGTACTGTTCGGACTCCAGCGGTCATCAAAGCAGTGAAGGCGCAATCCAACGAATTCCTGTACGCAAGCAAAATATGTTGGCTGTGCAGATGGGACTAAGCAGAACTACTGTTAAAAGGGTGTTAAATGAAGACCTAGGACTGCGTGCTTATAGAAATAAAACCGCACGGCTGAAGAAAATCAGACTCGAAAGAAGCCGGGTTTTGTTAAGTAGGTACTTAACTACAGTAAATACTTTTTCGGACGAAAAAATTTTTAATGTTGAGGAGAGTTTCACCAAAGAAAATGATAAAGTGTATCACCCTTCGGCATTCATTGTTTGGCTTGGGGTGTCCTATTTGGATCCAACGGAGGTGTTTTTTGTGAAAAAGGAGTGAAAACCAGTGCCCTCGTATATCAAAACACAGTCCTAACAAACATTGTGGAACCTCTTCACAAACAATGTTCGAAAACAGGCACTGGGTATTCCAGCAGGATTCTGCGCCGGCTCATAAGGCGAAAAGTACATTGGCCCTCATCCAGTCCAGCACTTAGAGGAGAAGGTCTGCGCTAAACCCCATCACAACTTGGCACACGAACGACACATGAACGTCGTAGCACACGAATGGCTTCACATGAACGTCGTGCGTGCTTCCATTGATGGCTGGCCTTGCAGATTGAAGGCTTGTATCGAAGCAAGAGGAGGACATTTCGAATAATTTTAATGTGGTTCAAATCTGTATTTTATACCCTTCCATTTGATATATAAATGGTTGTAGTGCGTAACTCATTTTGTCATTTATTTAACTTTCCATATGTGACAAAACTTATGGCCCGACTACGTATTATTATAATCATTCAACAAGACGATGTAGCATCATTACATTCGTTCATTATTAATCTGTGCCGGTGAGCAGAGTAACAGTTGGTTTAAGAAGTAAGCGTTTATTACGTGAGGTGATCGTTTGAGTGTCAAACTATCAAGTCGCCCCCATGCAAGTGTTGCCTGCATTGGATACAGCGCGGGGGCGCGGGGGAGCGGGGGGTGAGCCTCCCACGTCGAGAGGAACACACGTGACCAGCCGCATTACTTGCAAACTAATTTTCTAATTTTAAGAAACATGCTGGTTTCTGGAGTAATGGAGCAACTTTATATTACTGTTAACTTGTAGATTCCTCAAGTACAAAACCATTCGTCATGTTTACTAATCATCCTTGGAAAAGATTCTAGAGGCAATTTAAGTGAGTAACATAATATAGACAAGAAATCTCCTAGAGATCGGTAACAATAGAAAAAGTAATTGTGTCTCTAGCGATAGCTGAGCTACTACATGTATGTCGGAGCGTGTCGGAAATACGTCATTCGTTTGACTGATCGGGACGCGAGTGCCATCTGGTGGCGCTTGACAGAGACATGCGACAGAACTATGTGGAGCTCTCTTGGACATTGGACATCGTACGGACATGTGTTCAGAAACTGTCTCGCGTTCCGTATCTAGTTATGTCGTGTACCTACAGTGTTTGATTCGCTAGTGTGATTAATGTGTTCTTAAATTATAATCTGATTTGAACTGCAAACGGTTTTCTTATTGCGCAATAACCAACACTACCCATGGTACGCCCACAGTAGTTAAAATATGGCTGATGATAACGAGACACAGGTACCTTCTCCGTCATTTATTATTCTTTGTACACACGTAGTAAGGAAGTATAACAGCCGCACGGGTCGATCGATCAGGTTAGGGTACGCTTGCCGCGGTTGGTCCGTGGATGGGTGACCATCTTTACATACCAAGACCCCTCCGTGCCTCGGAAAGCACGTTCAGCCGTTGGTCCCGGCTGTCATTCGTGGATCTTTGACAGTCGTTACGGGGTCAGGAGCCCGAAAGTCTGACAACAAGTCTTACCAAGGGGTATCGTATTAGAATAGAATAGAATAGAATAGAATACTCTTTATTATGTACACCATATAGATTACAGATATAAATATAGAAATTTTACAAAGGGTGACACAATGGGCGGTCTTATCGCTAAGAGCGATCTTTTAAAGACAACCTTTGGATGGATTGAAAAGGGAAGGAGAGACAAATATTGTGGGTAGTCTGTGGTGTAACTGGGTTGTGGAGGTCAGATAGGCAGTCGCTCCATGTAAAATACTGGTAGTCAGCTGCGTCCGGTTAAAGGCAAGCGTCCACAGCTCCGCATCGCACGCGTCGTATCAAACGGATTAGATTTTCATAATGATTATTAGCAGCTTATTGCGATCCGTACGATGCGGATCAGTGGACGTACTTGTGTTACTTCACTATCATCACTACATAGTATAAAACAAAGTCGCTTTCCTGTCTGTCTGTCCCTATATAATATGCTTAGACCTTTAAAACTACGCAACAGATTTTGATGCGGTTTTTTTTAATAGATAGAATGATTCAAGAGGAAGGTTTCCCAAACAAGATTCCCAAGTCAATTCAAGAGTTAAATTTAAATGGATTTAAAAGGAAACTTAAAGAGATACTATGTTGTAAATGTTATTACAATTTAAATGATAATTTGACATCCTAATTTTGTAATTATAATTTGACATCCTAATCCAATTGTAATATTGACACTGTATATTGTACAATACTTGACATCTGTTCTTACTTTTTACCCGACTACAGTCGGTTATTGATATGCTTAACACTAAACCATAGTTTGACATCTTTGGTAAATTGATTATTTTTTATGATATTATTTTTAACTGCCACATCTGAAAACCTGTAAGTTTAATATGTAATTTATGTAATAATACCTAATTTGTAATTTGTAATTTATTATTTTATATCATGTATCAAACATTTGCACGCCACAACTGGCAGAATGTGATGATACCACTGACTTATCCTAAGACCATAATTATGTACCACATTCTGACAAATAAATGATTATTATTATTATTATTATTATTACACCGGGCTGGGGTCGCCAACACCGGGCGGGGGTCGTCGGGAGCCGGCTGGGGTCGCCTACACCGGGCGGGGGTCGACGGGAGCCGGCTGGGGTCGCCTACACCGGGCGGGGGTCGTCGGGAGCCGGCTGGGGTCGCCTACACCGGGCGGGGGTCGTCGGGAGCCGGCTGGGGTCGCCTACACCGGGCGGGGGTCGTCGGGAGCCGGCTGGGGTCGCCTACACCGGGCGGGGGTCGTCGGGAGCCGGCTGGGGTCGCCTACACCGGGCTGGGGTCGCCAACACCGGGCTGGGGTCGCCAACACCGGGCGGGGGTCGCCAACACCGGGCGGGGGTCGCCAACACCGGGCGGGGGTCGCCGCTCCGTGCCGCGAACAGTACAGACAAGCGCTAGCGCGGGTCTGTCGGCCCGTCCAGTTAGCCAGCCGGTACACCGCCACGCCTAATTAACTTATGAATTCGCGACTAACGAGCCACACGCCACAGCCTACAGACATACAGAAGGTTAACTCTATAGCTACCTACCTAAGGAATGGAAAAAATACCAGCAAATGAGGAGGAGAAAACCGTTTTACGAAGGGAAAACCTAATTAATTTTTTTTTTTAATGTTTTAATTTCAGCTTCATTATTTTATCTTTTATTTATTTATTCCTTTATTTCAGGCAACTAAGGCCCATAGAAAAAAACAATACATACTACTACAAACATACTTATAAACTAATACATACAAAATAGGAGTACATTTGTGTATAAAGGGGAGCAATGATGATATCTTCCGCGTCTTATGTCGGGCTACTCAACTCTAATTTCTTTTCTCCGAGGGCACAGATTATAAGTCTGTTTTCTTTTGTCTGCGATGCGAGCCCCGCGCCGCTGCCGCGTCGAGCTTTTCGCTTCGCACAGGGTGCTTCCTGTGCGTTCGTGTATCAAATTCAACAAAGGAGTTTATCTGTGACCGGCTGTGAAGCAGTGATCGGCGCCATTGTCGCGGAGACAATCACTATATGGACCGTGATAAATAGCGCGGGCCCGACATCGCACAGTTACTGTGTCTTTATCTCTAGGTTCTATAAACTATACTGTCTACGACAGTCAAGTAAGTAAAGTTTGACAAACTTTTTGGAATCTTGGTTTTCCAAAAAGTAGGAGTAAGTACGTAGTACCTTGAACGTTCAGCTATATAAATATTTCGATGTAACTCCACATGGAACACAAGCTATGGTAACTACTTGATGTCCACCTCGCCGAGCCTGACAATATCGTTCAGAGTTTAAAGAGCGCATAACGCACGGAATAAATAGCCGAGCAACCCCCCCGACCGTAATTAAGGTAATGTCGTCGGAGGTGCGGGAAAGGGGGGGGGGGGGGGGAGGTAAGGCCTCTCTAAGAATTTAGTTCAACACGAGACAAAACACGTGCAAAACTTGATGAATGTATGTCGTAACTTCGTAAGTATCCCCACTGAAGCAAAAAATAATTTATATGAAGGAAAATACGATTTGTTGCGCAAAAGTTTTCTTAACGGCGCGCGGCGTTGTCTTGCCACAGAGCACCTATTACAGAAGGACCACCTCATACTCGTGCGAGAACGATCTCTCATTTCAGATGATGCTTTAGAAATGTTCATGTCATCTTATACTTACATCATCATCATTTTAGACATCCGACATTTATCATTTAACGATATGCATACCTACCGTAGCCGCGCCTGCGTGCTATGGATCACAAGCACAACTCAACAGTATTGTAGCGATGTGAAGACGAGCCGTTGTTCTTCGTGTTGTTCCGCGATGTGCTGTGCGCGGCTCCGACTTGCTTACGCGAACTCGTCCGTCGTCAGATTAAAATTAATAGTGTAGGGGCCCATTGTGTCCTATTTAGTTGATAAATGGCGGCGCGGCTCCTAATGTTCGTAGTATGCATGTATAATGTATCAGGTTCAGTAGCCGACCTCGCCTCGCGCCTCGCCCGTCACCGCCTCACCGCCTCGCCGCTCAGCTCACTCTGAGCGTGTCGCTACAGTTTCACACAAGCCCTCATCACCGGGTGGTCTAATCGCTAATTGGCTGCACACTCGCTTGTCGCTTGACAGAGTACTTTAGTTTTTCGAGTATTAGAGGATATGTTGCTGCAGTGCTGAAACAGATAAACATTCTTTTTATGCATGGGAGCGCGACGCTGAATCTGAAACTCGTGCAGGACGGCTTTTGAAGTTTGGAAGTTAACTGGCACTTTACACCGACTTTGTAATGAGTGAACAAGACGCTCCGCTCACCTCGCACGCAGCTCCGTGCGGCCGTTTGGCGTTAAGCGGCGGCACATCGAACTTCCATTAGTTCGAGACTCAAGTCCTCCGTGGGGGCCTCCCCTTTACCACCACACTCCTAAAACTACTATCAAACTGCTCTGCTCTCCTTAGATTGCTCGGCCACGTCGGTACTTATCATAATACAACGTACTAACCGAGCAATGTGCACTGCCCCAGAGCTACACATCGGCCGAGGTTACTGACCCGATAGCGGCGAGGGAGCGACTTCCTCCCATTACTGAAGCTCCTCGGTACAAGCTTTACATTCCAACCTATCAACCTAAGTAATATTGGAACATTAGTAGCAGAGAAGGCGAGCGGCGATGAATGGTGGGAGCTGCGGTCTGTGCGCAGGGGAGCGCTAGTGCTGTGCAGCATCCGGCGCTCGGCCGTTGGCGCTGAGTGCGCGGAGCGGCAGGAAGCAGGGGGCGCCTCTGTCAACAGCTGACGCGAGGTGGGAGCCCGGGGGCCGGTAGGTGCGCACCAGGTCACGAGTTCCTGAGAGACAAGTACTTACTTATGGCACATTCAATGAGCCGTTGTTGTGATAGGTGTGTTACAGACAGTAATTTGTTATCGTGTCACACTCACATCCACAAAATACTATCCCCTCTCTATCTATTCTATTGTTGTTGAAGTGGAATTTAAATAATAAGCTGTCTGTAACGATCGCTCACCATTCAATATCGTTGAGTGCAGAGTACTGGTCAATCTAAAACAACATGCGGCGTATCCGTCCGGGGGTAAACGGTAAATTGATTGCAAATAAACTCAAACTCAAACTCAAAGCATTTATTTCAAGTAAACCAATTACAGGCACTTTTGAATTGTCAAGGGGTCGGTCAGTCAGAAAGATGAAGCTAGTTCTAATAGATTGTTGAATGCTGCTGAATTAACAAACGTGTATGTTATTGGCACGCTAATCACAAATATATAATGCCTACTATTACACTTGCCTACGCATTTTGTATTGTGCATTCGTGCCTGTATTTATAAAACAGGTATCTAATCATGTAGAAACATGCCTAGAAATAGCTCAAAGATAAATAGAAGCAAGGATATCTAGGTAGCTAAGAATAGCCCCTATAGTATACAAAGACATGGTTCTGTAACAATGCGGCGGTGGCGGTCTGCGAACCAGTCGCAAATGATGTGGGCCACATCACACATGCTGCCTGCACGTCAGTGCGCGGCGCTCGCCGCCCGCCCGTCCCGTTACCATTACACTCACAAGTGCTCGCCGATCGCCATGCGGGCTGCCATAAAAAGAAACATCCCAGAATATTGCGGCGACTGTTTGCCATTCTATAACAATCGCTGTATGTCGTCATACAATCATGTTGTAAACGACGTCCACCGTTGCCCGCGGCTCTCACAGCGTCCATTACTTCCATTTGGATGTCTCGCTCGCTTGCAGCCGACGCGGGAACACCTCACGTCGCCAGCTGCACGCGGTTAGAACTCCATTGGTCGCGCGGGTCATCCGGCGCGCGTCGGTAATGCACGTTCTTGTTACATGATTGTACGTTTATGCGTTGAGTGCGCATCTGCATTGCACGGAAAATACAAAAGTAGACGCATGATTGCAATATTTCTAGGTGGCTGACAGTAAAAAAGTGCTTACATTGTAATACATTTTTTACGTCCGAACGAGCATAACTCTGGTGACGTGACGGAATCCGATGCGGTTAGCTTGCCACACGATGCAGGTAGATACATGCAGAAGGCACAGTTTACACCAACACAATGCGAGATCAGACTCGACATACACAAGCGCCGAACTAACTAAAAATGGCACAAATGATAAATGATTTATTTTCTGTAAGTAGGTTTCTACAAACACTTACATGTCAACCATATTTTTTTTAAACTAGATGAGGTCGGCGTTTCCTATCTGACTACTCTGAGAAGAAAGGCCGATACAGAATCAGAGGTCCGTCTCTTTGGAAGTCCAGACATAAAATTGGTCAGATCATGTGAAGACCGTGTAGTCTTTTGAGGAAAGAACCAGACAGATTGCGTGGACCTGTCCAGTCAGTGCACGCATTTGTCAGTAACCGTGCAGCTCAACTCAGAACTTAAGGAGCTCAACGATTCGACGAACGATACCAAAGACAGGACATTTGGGTAGGCCGCATAAACTGCCAGACCATGATTAAAACGGAAACAATGACCCACATAGTCCTCACATTCACCATAATTAAAATAATATAATACTTTAAACAGTAAATGTTCATGTCATTGTATATGTAAATAGATATTTATGAAAAAAAAAAGTGTAAAATACATAGCAAAATAAAAAATAAACAACATTCACTAGGTTTAGAACCTATTGGAGCAGCTCAATCCCAAGCCTTTTTGTCCTCAATATAGTCTTTTACAGTATAATAGGCTTTTTGGTATAGGTTTCGCTTTATAAAAGAATTGAATTTATTAAGGCTTACTTCTTGAATGTGGCTAGGAAGTTTATTATAAAAACGTATACATTGGCATCTAAACGAGCCACCTATTTTACAAAGCATGTGTAGCGAGTTCCAAACTACACCATCACCACTACCTACCGTATCGCCACACATGAGACCGTTGATGAGGCGCGTTGTCACAAGCGTGAAGTGGCCCTACTGTACATTGTGGCGCTGCGCCGCGGTCGCCGCCCGCCGCGGATCCTGCTCGCTCGCAATTTAAAAACTTTATTTTTCTCTCTCCAGAGGAACGTTTCTTCGTGTTGTCGGAGATAGCTGCGTTAGGGCGCTATCACACGCGCTGCGCATGCGATTACAAGAGACACGTACGGTGCTCAGACATTGCTGTTATCACCCGGCTCATCTAGATAAAACCATTCCTAAAAATATCTACGAAAATATTTGACGTGTTACAAATATTCCTGTAACCGAACACACCTAATACACGTTTAAGTAATAAATTTATGAGGTTCTTACAATTTAAAAACGTCTTACTTGAAGCCATAAAATATAGTTTAAAGCTACACCGAGTCTTGAAATGCGATTACTCGCGCCAGCCAGACCCCTTCTTCATAAAACAAAGCGAGCCAAGTTTAGTGAAGCGCTATTAGTGTAATCTCTCTTAGAGAACACACAATATTACTTAAGTTTTTCCACCGCTCGCTCCGCCGCCGCCGCGCCGCTGCACGCGTACCGTCCACTTTATAAGCGACTTTATCTTACTTTATTAGGAGGCCGGCTCCGGCGGCCGCACGATAAGTCGGTTACCTCGGGCGCTGTCCCGCTCCCTCGGGGATTATTCGCATTAGGTGGACAAGGACAGAGCGATAGTGCTCCACATAAATTAAAGTAGTGATCATAAGGGAAGCATGCAGCTCGGCTGACACCGCGAGGATCAAGTCGCCTCGCCCTGCACGCTACGTCTCTGTCGGCGCTGCTCTGTGCCCACATATTTTCACAACGTATCGTAAAGGTAATGACAGCATACATATCCTATAAACTTGTAAACTTGTATCTCGTATGAGAGGACAGCGTCACTCGCGTAGCTTTCACGTCAATCATCCGCTATAATTTCATAGTAAAATAATGTTCGTCCGAATACTTACCAATGCTAACACTAATAGGATTTACGATATCTAAAGATAGACGATCAATCATGCCATCGAGGAGCACGCTACGCCCTAGCTCGCCCGAGTGTGCTTGACACTTGCTGGATATTAATAACGTATCGGTGTCTTCACAGATGAGCCGTCAGCTATACGCTTGTAGCTATCGATCAAGTGCCACATTTACCAGTCTAATGATCTTAAGAAGGTAAATCTAAAAATCTATCATAATTAACTTTTTGAACGATGACAGAACTTTTTGAAACCATAATACATACTAAATAACAATAAAAAATAGGTAACGATTTTCTGAAATGTTGTCAGCGTTTTCTAACTCAGGTACTGAAATGGTAGGCATAAAGAGATGCACCGTATCTCTAATGTCAATCACGTTGCGAAAGCTATGCAAATGCGTGTGGTCTGCGGGCCCCCCTTGCCGCCCTCCTCCCTACACCGGCCCTCCTCCCTCGCGTGTCACGCACATGCGGATGTAGCACGCGGATCTACGTTCCTGTGACAGGCAGCACTAAACAGATAGCCGCAGAAGGCCGGCTTCTACTCGTACGCCTGTGTCCGCCAGTTGTAGTACAACTGGCGGACACAGGCGCGCGCACACGTAGGCACATACGAACGAAGATTTCAAACGAATACCAATCGGAAGCAATGTTGCCAATCCTACTGTTTAACAGTAGATCTATTGTTTTTCAATAACATCCCTGTTTTCTATTTTATTCCATATTTCTACAGTTTTTTGTACTTTAGGCACCATCTGAAGCAAAAAAGCTTGTTTCTTGCTTTCCGTGACAAACAAGATCTACCGCCTACTGGTTCTGGTGTTTAACCCGTTTATAAAAAGTATAACTAAGTGAGTTTTATGTTATAGAATTCTGTTCTGAAATGACTAATTACTGTTTTTCAACCTCATTTTATGGTTGATTTGCTGTTTTTTAGATGGTAGGGTTCGCAACACTGATCAGAAGTGCGCTTACACTCGCTCTACGTGAACGCGTGTTTGGCGCTCGTTGTATTTTTTATTTCATTTAATACATTAAGCACACAAATGTACAGAGGCGGGGGGCGGGGGCTTACTTGTATGGAGCTGCCCTTCTGTATAGTAAGTAGTGCGGCACGCAGGCAGCGCGGCAGATGGCGCGGACACGCCCGTGCAGTGCGCACACGCACTTCCTGCACGTTGCCCACATTCGGCGGTTGAGCGCCTGAATGTTATACACTGATACTTCTTTGATCGGTCTATATGGGACTGCAAAAATACTGAGCAAATAGGTACTAATGTTAATGTGAACGTGTTAGTATGTCCTCTCCGGCCCGACGCCGACGCCAGCAAATGTACAGACGGAAGTCTCTTTGTATTCCTACAGTATTTCAGAGCGAAATCAAAAAAGTTACGTATTTAATCTGGCAACAACTGATATCTTTGTCCTTCCTGACCCGATGGTCAGGCAGGAATGTGTATGGTCATTGAATGTGGCTTAGAACACCCGGTTAAAGAGATCTTTAACCGGGTCCCGGATCCCGGGTGTTCTAAGCCATATTCAATGATCGAGATTGACTACTATCGAATGTTCATTTTATCGAATGTGTGTTAAATCGAGTGTTCAGGGCATCGCATATTTATTGTGTTGAACTATAAACATACGGACTACTTGTTAAAACATTTATTGAATGCTAGTGTAAAAGATAATTCCAAATCAAAATGTGACGAGTCGTGAATTCCGTCGGTATCTTGGACATAATATAATGTTTGTATACTAAAGTTTCTCGTATTAGAGTTTTGTCGTAGTGTTTTCGTAGCCGTGTCGTAGTGTTTTCGTGACACCGTCGTAGCATTGACGTAGCGTTATCGTAGCTGCGGACGTTAGCCGTGTCGTAGCGTTGCCGTAACGTCGTCGTAGCACTTGTAGTGTAGCTGCTTGGTAGCGTTATCATAGCGTTGTCGTAGCTTTGACGTAACGTCATTCTAGCATGGTCGTAGCGTCATCGTTTACTCAATAAATTGTTTAATATATGTACTCATATAGTGTTAAAAATATCGAAAGTTTGTTTAATCGACGGCGTTGGCTTCAGTCGAGTGGTACCTTGCCCACCTGAGCGGCAATGTATAAAAAAAACGTGGCCACGTTTAATGTTGCCGTCGCAACACGAAAGCGTTATCTTGACTAAATCCCGATTGTTTTATTGCAAAAAGTTTTGGGTCTCAAATTAATAGCTATCTTCACCTCGGTATGTTTACGTTGACCTAAGACGGGTTCGTAGGAGTTGTGCCACGGTCATGTCGGCCATACGGTGCATGCATAGTCCGCGCCATCGCATCGTCACCGCGGATGCCACTCGAGCATGCGAGCATGCGAGGCTCGTTCCGGATCGTCGTGTCCGTGCCATCGCATCGTCACCGCGGATGCCACACGAGCATGCGAGCATGCGAGGCTCGTTCCGGGTCGTCGTGTCCGTGCCATCGCATCGTCACCGCGGATGCTACACGAGCATGCGAGCACGCGAGGCTCGTTGCGGGTCGTCGTGTCCGTGCCATTGCATCTTCACCGCGGATGCCACACGAGCATGCTAGCAAGCGAGGCTCGCTCCGTGTTGTCGTGTCCGTGCCATTGCATCGTCACCGCGGATGCCACACGAGCATGCTAGCAAGCGAGGCTCGCTCCGTGTCGTCGTGTGCGTGCCATCGCATCGTCACCGCGGAAGCCACACGAGCATGTGAGCACGCGAGGCTCGCTTCGTGTTGTCGTGTCCGTACCATCGAATCCCCACCGCGGATGCCACACGAGCATGCGAGCAAGCGAGGCTCGCTCCGTGTCGTCGTGTGCGTGCCATCGCATCGTCACCGCGAAAGCCACACGAGCATGCGAGCACGCGAGGCTCGCTCCGTGTTGTCGTGTCCGTGCCATTGCATCGTCACCGCGGATGCCACACGAGCATGCTAGCAAGCGAGGTTCCCTCTGTGTCGTCGTGTACGTGCCATCGCATCGTCACCGCGGATGCCACACGAGCATGCGAGCACGCGAGGCTCGCTTCGTGTTGTCGTGTCCGTGCCATCGAATCGCCACCGCGGATGCCACACGAGCATGCGAGCAAGCGAGGCTCGCTCCGTGTCGTCGTGTACGTACCATCGCATCGTCACCGCGGATGCCACACGAGCATGAGAGCACGCGAGGCTCGCTCCGGATCGTCGTGTGCTGGTGTTAGGCGCTTACTTAGAATAACGCCTGCAGTGAACGGCCCGCTGTTTGCCGGAGCTGATTGATAGCAGTGGTCGTCTCCTGAGCACGTAACTGCCAGTGATAAGAATGATTTGCTGAGCTATCAGCGGCCCTAACATAAAACGTAAGGGCCTCGGCCTGTGTCCGGCCGCCTTCATTACCGCACCCCCAGCCCCTCGCTCCTCGCGATCCTGACATGCACCCCCGCTGCCCCACCGGCGACTTAGTGGTGATTTTGAGAAAAGCCGGCAATTACTGAGTTTACTTTGTGTTAATAACGTATTCTGGCCGCTCACGTTAATACGCGATTTTAACTACACCTACACGGTTTAATGTTAATATTTATGAGAGTGCTGTGGCGCTGCATACATAACAATAAAGTAGTCGATGATAAAATGTTGCCAGTTTGGCGTTCCGTGAAAATGTATGTTCGCTCAAGTATTTTACACAGTTGCATGTTGATTTTATAATTTGCATAAGATATACAGGGTGTCCCAGGAAACCTGTAGCAGCGAAGGTCTGTGGTCAGGGGACACTAATACTCATCGATTGGACCCCTGTGTATGTTCCGCGATATTTTATAGTTTTCAAGAAATTATTTTTTTTTTGTTTTTTGAGATTTATTTTGTCAGTATTATGGCTAGGTACAATGTGTGTTCACCTGTTGTAAAACACAAAACACCCAAATCTAACTACTAAGTAGCTCAGAATTTGGTCACAAGATTAAAATTTCTGTTTGAGAGAAATTTAAACTTGACTAACTTAAACTAATAAATTTTAAGTAACTTGACTAATTTAAACTTGATTAACTTGATTTCAACTTGAAAAAAAACTGACACTTAACTGAATGACTTGTAAATAATTTCATAATCATTAAATAAAATGGGTTCCTTAGCTCTCAAAATAATACAAAAAAGTACTTTGTAGGACATTTTTACTCGAAAACGGAGCTCAATGTTGATACATACAAAAATAGTGAAATTTATTTAATGCATTTCAAATGACTTTTCTCACATCTTTGCGATTAATATGGAGAATAATTTATGAATTTTAGGTAAAAAGATTTAAAGTAGCGCAATTAAATTCTAATAATCATTATTATGTTTTTTTTACGTTTATTGTGATAAATAAAACAACAGAAATATCTTAAATAATCAATTATTAAAAGGTCTTTACATTAAATGCTCAAAGTGCCTGCCTCAACACATAGTGGGCACCGTCGTAAAAAAATCTGCGCAAATCTCGAAAGGCTTGCATTTTTTGTCTTATTTCTTCTTGAGCTTCGTTTAATTTTCTTTTAAACTCTTCCAATGTCGGGAATTCACTATGGTACACCAATTCCTTGGAACATCCCCAGATAAAAAAATCAATGGGGTTTAGATCAGGGGACCTTGGAGGCCAGGCGATCGGTACACCACGGCCGGCCATTCCCTCTAACCCCTCTCGCGTAGTGGCAAGGGGCTCCGTCGCACTAGAAATACATGTGCCGACGTGTTAATAAACTGACATCAGAATCTGGCATGGCCTACACAAAATCATTTTGCTGAAAATTTAAATAACTAAAAAAAAATCTCGAAAATTACAAAATATCGCGGAACATACCTATGCTATGTATGTTCCGCGATATTCACACACACACCTCACACACACACACATGCCACAGACCTTCGCTGGTACAGGTATCCTGGGTCACCCTGTATTTGGAATACAGACTAATAATACATATTTAATGTGCGTACAGCACCTGCATATATTTTATTATTGAAAATATCCGCTGGTAGGGCTACGTATGCTGGTACTTTCATGTGTGTCACAAATGGCGAGCAGGAAGTGCTGCACGGTTTTTGTCAATAGTCTGCAGCGGATGCGCGGGCGCAGCGCTCCGGTCACACCCCCGCCCCCGCCCCGCGCGCCCGCATCGTGATGATCCACTTGTGTCGCTGGCTGCTCTTTAATCGCTACCGAACAAGGTTCCGCCTCTTCCTGCACACAACGCAAGGTGAGTCCGTTATGTCAGTTGAGCAGACTTGGACAATTACGTCTGTATAAGTACTAAGTAGGTACCTACGCCGCATCCGACGAAGTTAATGAACGTTTTGTGCAGCCATTCATTTATTTTTGTATGAATTTATCGCATTGTTCTATAAGTTAGGTTCCCGAACTCGACACAAGCAGAACGTGCCGCTCCAGCACTCGTGAACGTCACGCTCGCTCCCATTCAAATGCCGTTTCTTTATTTGATAAAGCAGGTTTTACATTCTGCAAATCAAGACATCGTTAACAATATAAGCGCTACAAAATCAAAATCAAAAGTCATTTATTCAAACTAGGCTGAGAATCAGCACTTTTCCCCCAAAACGCCCGCCCTTCACCACTTCCTAGTGCTTTCGCTACGACGTGTTACGTATCAAAATGTTCGTAATGTACAAACACAAGACGTAGCCTGTAGAGTGCTGGTATCGGAGCAGAAATAGACGCTAGGTACAGCGAAAACAACAACGAAATAAATCGGATTGTTAAAGCGACGCAAGCGTATCTACAATGTACATGTGTGTACAATGATGGTCTAAATGTTTATCAAATAGTGTCTGCTGGCACTGCTGCCGGCTTGCAGTTTACGTGTCTATCTATACACTGTCACGTTAACGTGTCTATATACCTATAACACTTCATATATTTCAACCGAACATCATGATAACAAAAATATCATAGTAAATTGTTCCCACGCATGCGGCATGGCGGACGCTCAGTCGGACAGTCGCCCACCGACATCGCCGTGTGCCCGACGCGATGTGGCGCGACGTCAACGCGGCCACGTCACAACACGCGCACCAACAGCTGATCGGTCGCCGGCCGTCATGTCCGCGTACGATCAGAAGAACATTAACCCACATGAAATGTATTCAGTGCAAACAAACATAGATAACGACGATACTTTGAGAGCCACTATCTAGGAGAACATCTCCAAATTATAAATTAATAATATCGTAGAACGTTTTGAGACGCTCATTATGCCACATAATGCTGAGATTATTTTTTGTCAATTTTTTGTCAGTTGCAAAAAAAAATATAATTATCTAGGTATGCCGTTAGTGTTGAAATTTAAAAAAAGTTACTTAACACAAAAATGAATTGAATTGAATTGAATTGAAAAATACTGAAATGATTCATGAAACTGTTGAAATATTTCCAAGCAAAAAAAAAATTCAAAATAACAAAAAGTTTATCAAAAGAACGATGGATTCGAACAGAAGGCGACGAGGGATTCAGGCACAGACCGTGGTACATTTATGGCTTTTATAATAATTATGTTATCGAACGCGTCAAGGTTTTCTTTTTCAGTTTAATATCTGTGAGTAGGTATGTGGGCGCCACACCATTAATTAATTTTAATTTTGAACTTGTTTTGATTATTTTGGACTTGATCTGACTTCCGTGTTATTTATTGAAATAATACTTGTATTTCCGGTTATGTCTATGTTAAGTTTTTATTTTGATGCATTTAAAATGTTGTGGTTTCCGGTTGAATTTGTATAAAGTTTCTATTTTGTTACTTCGTTTTTATTTATTTCAAATATATAGTTTCCGGTTGACTTTATATTGTTTCTACATATTATGTTGGTGTAAAGGATTTGTCTTGACACATCCACTTGATTTATTTAAAATGTAATCTAGAATTAGTTTGACAACCAGTCTTACCAAGGGGTATCGTATTACCCAGTAACTGGGTTGTGGAGGTAAGATGGACAGTCGCTCCATGTAAAATACTGGTACTCAGCTGCATCCGGTTAGACTAGAAGCCGACCCAAACATAGTCGGGAAAAAGGCTAGGCAGATGATGAATAATTGAAGTATTTGAGTATATAGGGAGGGCCAGGATATAGTGAGGGGCCCGTGGCTAAATAATAACAGCCGCACAGGTCGATCGATCAGGTCAAGCTACGCTTGCCGCGGTTGGTCTGTGGATGGGTGACCATCTTTACATACCGAGACCCCTCCGTGCCTCGAAAAGCACGTTAAGCCGTTGGTCCCGGCTGTCATTCGTAGATCTTTGACAGTCGGTACGGGTAGTCAGAAGCCCGAAAGTCTGACAACCAGTCTTACCAAGGGGTATCGTATTAGGTACCCAGTAACTGGGTTGTGGAGGTAAGATGGGCAGTCGCTCCGTGTAAAATACTGGTATTCAGCTGCATCCGGTTAGACTGGAAGCCGACCCCAACATAGTTGGGAAAAGGCTAGGCAGATGATGATGATTTAGTGATATAATATGCAACGTGTAACGTTACATGCACAAAACCTCAGACACCCCAACTGGTTTTTAATTCAATTGACCTATTTCAGAGAGAAAATAAGTCATTAAAAAATTTTTAAAGGTTTTATGTGCTGTTTTAGTTTTACTGGCCAATATCAATATGATCGTTTCTTGCGTCTGCGACGACGCTTTATCGAATCGAGGGAGGAGTCGTCACCGGGGCGCTGCGCTGCACTGACATTGGCTTGCTTGACCTATTAATAAATAGACACGGCAACGTTTTTAATGAAGTATTTTTGAAAAATGTGACCTATATTAAAAAGTGGTTCAATTAATTCTGCTTGTTATTCTGATCAAACTATTTTCAGGTTTTGCGCATTTAACGTTACACGTTGTATATTGGTACAAATCAATAACATGTCTAACTCCGACAACGACGGCGATGATGCGCCGAGAAATACGTAGATATGATGACAGATGACATAATATTAAATATTTATCTATGAAATGTTACAATTAATTAAGTTTGACGCATTACCAGTACATAAATTACTGTATTTATTGATAAATGTAAAATGTGATTGTTCACGATAGAGCGTCGCTAAGATCGATCTTTGTCAAACATCCGAATTGAGTTGTCATAAGCAGGAAAGCAAGTGACTGCAAGCCGACACGCGCTACTTGCAACGTGCTACCATTCTACCAAACGACGGTGTTGATATTTATTCGAAACTACAATATTATAATCACATGAATAATACATAGAGACACGATGTACGAGTAATGTCCGCTGTTTGTTTACCGGAACGTATGAATTGATTACAAAACTCGCCAAAACACGTCGTAAACAACGTGTTATTATTATTTCACAGAATTTGTAATGATCGTGGTGTTAATTAACGGTATAAATAATAATACGCGTGTGTGGACAATATCGTATTACTGTAATAAATGTTTGTATTATATTACATAGTGGTCGGGTTTAATTGGCTCGTGTATAGAAGTTAGTTTAATATATTAACTTAATATTACCTTAGTAGGCATAGGTATGTGAGAGCAGTGGCGGCCTAGTGATGACGGCGCGACACACGAGTTGTAGGTCGCAGCTTCGAGCCCCGGCAGGCGTGAGGCGCTTTACTTTGTGTTAACTATTTCATCACCACTGCTCTCAAAAGGGAGAATAGAATAGCATAGAATATTCATTTATTTGCACAGAATGTAGATTTACAACGTGTAACGTTAAATGCGCAAAATCTGAAAATAGTTTTATCAGAATAACGAGCAGAATTAATTGAACCATTTTTTAATATAGGTCACATTTTTCAAAAAATCTTCATTAAAAACGTTGCCGTGTCTATTTATTAATGGGTCAAGCAAGCCAATTTGAGCGCGGCGCAGCGGCCCGGTGACGACTCCTCCCTCGGTAAAGCGTCGTCGCAGACGCAAGAAACGATCAGAATGGCCAGTAAAACTAAAACAGCAAATAAAACCTTTACAATTTTTTAATGACTTATTTTCTCTCTGAAATAGGTCAATTGAATTAAAAATCAGTTGGGGTGTCTGAGGTTTTGCGCATTTAACGTTACTCGTTGTATATGTATATTGATTACCTACACATAATATCTCATTAAAATATAATATGTAATTGTAACGATGTTATGCGAGGCATGGGCGCGGAACACGATCCCACGACGGACCCCGCTCACACCGCCGCCGGCCAGAACAAGATCAGCCAACATGCAGCACGACTGTATTTAATACATGGACACAAGCGTGCACTACTCGTATTTATTACTGCCGTCGAACGACGAAAGAACACATCTTCGTCTCATCCGCCACTAGACCTGACAAAGGATGAGCCTCCACATGTCCTCACTGACACTACACTAAATATAACGAGATTCAAGCATACTTGTGTATTGACTCAACTCATATTAATCATCGGCCGCAGCTAGCACTTTTCACATAGCTATTGAAACGAACAACATCCGAAAAGCAATGGATTCGAAATGTATTTATTAATAAATATAGACGAGCCGAGAGCTGACTAACGGTTGCTTAAATTATTCTGTTCACACTGTTGCAACGAGGCGTGAATATACTCGCAGATGAAGGCAGGCTGAGGAGGAGGAGAGGATGGGGCGAGGATCACCTCACTTTGATGGAATACCAAATATTAAATAACAGAACAGAACTGGAACAACAGATTGTTAAAAATAATATACATAGTTATACAAAAAAACATTATCGCTGACATGGGCAGCGGAGTTAAAGAGAAACGAAAGAAGAATATCAGACTGCTCAACAAATACGTAGGTACTACAAAGGAGGATGGCGAGGTCGCATGTACAATGGGACCCACTATTAGGAGTATCGTGCAGTACGGAAACTAGTTGTAGAACTATATACAAGGTGTAACTTAAATAACGCACAACCTCTTAAGGGGTCATTGTACTCATCACTATGAACAACTTTTACTATGGGTCCAAACCTGAAATCGCGAAAAAAAAAACAGCTGTTCCCTACATTTATGTTCGCATAACTCGTCAAAATGTAGGGAACAGGTTTGGTCCCATAGTAAAAGTTGTTCATAATGATGAGTACAATGACCCCTTAAGAGGTTGTGCGTTATTTAAGTTACACCTTGTATAAAACTAGCAAAAAAGCAAATGGGCAGTAAGTCGTAGAGGCTGGGAGAAAAAAGGTATGCAATGTAAAATATTATAACCTAAAAAGAATCTAATAGTGCTTATTTAATAATATAATACAATATCTTGTTTATGTATTATGTAGTTTCAAAAAGGTGATCAAACAGAATAGAAATATTACCAACACTACCATCGTGTTTCTGTATCAGTCTCTCTAGCAAAATATAGGTACTTACATACCTACTCAAAATAAAAAATACGTCTGGAAGCTAGGAACTAGAAAATAGTGACATGGTCAAAACGAGATATGAAAATGAAATTAATACTGTAAGCATAGACTAGATTGATATAGGATGAAACTATAATAACCGACTTCTATTCCTAATACGAAACATGGTGCGTTTAATTACTGCATGATGACTTATTTTTATGTAAATAAAAATCTTTTCTAACTTTGAATTCCCATCATCCAGTGACTCAATATTTTTATATAATCATCTTACAAACTCTTAATTATAGTAAACTAGCGACCCGCCCCGGCTTCGCACGGGTGCAATGCTGATCACTACATAGTATAAAACAAAGTCCCTTCCCGCTGTCTGTCTGTCTCTATGTATGCTTAGATATTGAAAACTACGCTACGGATTTTGATGCGGTTTTTTTTTATAGATAAGAGTGATTCAAGAGGATGATTTATATGTATAATACATGCATAATACATATAGTAGAGAAACACTGATAATTTTAGAGGCATTATTTCTCGTATAAATTATAGGATAAAAAATCGTTATTGTGGGTTATCCCTAAGAGATAGACATATACCATTGTGGATTTTTTTGTAGACCTTTTTAAGGTGTACAATACTATAGTACAGACGCCAGCACATCAAGCTACCCGAAACTGTCAAAATTTCCCAATCAACTTTGAACCTTATGCTTTAGTGATAAAGTTGAAAATCTGTTGGGTAGTTTCAAGCGCCACCGGCCGACTCCCCGGGCCGGTAACGCCCGCATTTTAAATCTGTACCTAATATCTTCGAAAATATTCATTTAAATTACATGCTGTAAAGGGCCATAATGATCTATATGAAATGCACAATGTTTTTAAGGTACTTAATTGGATAAGGATTAATGCTGTATTGCCTAAAATTGCTTCTTAAATAAGCCATTACTTCTCGTAAAAAGTTAAGGATAAAAAATGGTTATTGTGGGTTATCCCTAAGAGATAGACATATACCATCGCGGACTTTTTTGTAGAACTTTTTAAGGTGTACAATACTGTAGTACATTATTTTGATCTATCTCGAAAGGTTCAGCCAGCGTTTACAATGTAATCGCAAAAAAATGTGTTTATTTACGACATCACATTAGAAACCTCTAAAATTATCAGTGTTTCTCTACTATATTATGCATGTATTATACATATAAACCTTCCTCTTGAATCACTCTATCTATTAAAAAAAACCGCATCAAAATCCGTTGCGGAGTTTTAAAGATCTAAGCATATATAGGGACAGAAAGACAGGGAAGCGACTTTGTTTTATACTATGTAGTGATATGAACTTGCAAGTGAATGTCACTTGGTTAATTTATAAATAATGTGGGTCCAAACTCGCCATCCTCCTTAAGGTCAAGAACTTGGCGAAGTTTTTTGTGAACTCGGCGTGCGCTTCAGAAAATAATATGCACTGATTTAGATGACTTTCACATTCACAAGTCTATCTATTAATTACTGTTATTAACATAGGGACTTGTTTATTTTAGATAAGTTAATACAACGCATTAATATAACAATTATTTATTGCAAAAATAACTGAACTGGATACAAAGTTATTCAGTAGTTTGCATAAAAAAACAGCTAGCGGTGACACTTTCGAACGTTCGCCATCGGAGTCAGACCACTAAGGCAATATTATGTTGTTAATAGTTTCCTGAGCAGTTGGACATACTGCCGCGGTCTGATTTGACAATACTCTTAAATAAATATCGAAAGCGTATTACTTTCAAATTACAGTAAATGTTTACTTAATTGGCTTACATTGCGCAACGGTCCCTCGCGCACCGAGCCCGGCCGCTTAACTGAAGAACTTACTTCGAGTTATATGAGCATTTCACGGTAATTGGTCGCCGGTGGTCTGATGAGCGGAACCAGTCTCGAGGCTATATCCTAAATGTATGTGGAACTGAAAGTTGAGAGAATGTATCGGCCATGTGCAGGAGCGATAATGTGCACGCCAAAAATTATCCACTTATTAGTACCGTAGGGTCATTAATTTAAGGATTTCTACTTTCTATATTATACCTACCTGTATTACTTTTAACACATCCCTCCTGTTTTTCTTTTTTACTACATTATTAGTGGCTCTGTACGCGTTATAGGCCAAATTATACTCTTAGATGTTACGTGTAGTATTATAGCAGCATCAGCAGCTACATTAAGCCCGAGGGTGCGGCAGTAACTGCTTGTGTATTATAGCAGCATCAGCAGCTACATTAAGCCCGAGGGTGCGGCAGTAACTGCTTGTGTATTATAGCAGCATCAGCAGCTACATTAAGCCCGAGGGTGCGGCAGTAACTGCTTGTGTATTATAGCAGCATCAGCAGCTACATTAAGCCCGAGGGTGCGGCAGTAACTGCTTGTGTATTATAGCAGCATCAGCAGCTACATTAAGCCCGAGGGTGCGGCAGTAACTGCTTGTGTATTATAGCAGCATCAGCAGCTACATTAAGCCCGAGGGTGCGGCAGTAACTGCTTGTGTATTATAGCAGCATCAGCAGCTACATTAAGCCCGAGGGTGCGGCAGTAACTGCTTGTGTATTATAGCAGCATCAGCAGCTACATTAAGCCCGAGGGTGCGGCAGTAACTGCTTGTGTATTATAGCAGCATCAGCAGCTACATTAAGCCCGAGGGTGCGGCAGTAACTGCTTGTGTATTATAGCAGCATCAGCAGCTACATTAAGCCCGAGGGTGCGGCAGTAACTGCTTGTGTATTATAGCAGCATCAGCAGCTACATTAAGCCCGAGGGTGCGGCAGTAACTGCTTGTGTATGGTAAACGCCTATTGCAATGTATTCGTGGTAACTCCGGTAATCATCTTCGTTGGAACTTGTTCCCAATGATGCAAAAACACGCAGCGCTTCTCAATCATTAACATTTATAATGTAGTCTGCCTCCACGAGAAATTTACAATGTACTTCTCCACACCGCGTTGCAAACTGTTTTGTTTATGTTCTTGCCATAAATACTGTACTTAACTAACTATAAGTACCTACATGTTCCATACTCTTCGCTAATAACTTGAAAGAATCATAAAAGAAAATTCTCATAAGAGAGCCTTTTTGTTTAGGTTCCCGACTCCAAGCAACATCCCGATACAATGGACATCTTTGAGTTACGATACAATGGAAGGTATTTCAAAGCTATCACACAATGCGTATGAAAGGCCGCTCGGTGAAGCGACGTGAAAAGATTTTCATTCGTAAAGTGAAGTTGGGTGGGTTTGGGCACGGTATGGTTTGGGTAATTCTCTTACCGTTTGCTTCCGCCGCGTATTTACAAACGTGCGCGGCCGCCCGCCTGCGCTCGCACACGTCCACAGAACAAAAGAAACTTGCATCAACACACAAAATTAAGAGTGTAGGTACTTACGACGCCATGTTTATAACAACTCGGAAATCAGAATCCATAACACAAGTCGCATCGCATGCTCAAGTCGAGCAATTAGCTAGGATGTTGCATTGTGAGCAGCCAACGAGCAACCCTTTGCCAGTGATGCACCATTTCATATCAGTCAACACGTGTAACGATAGCATGCAGAGTTAGACTGTCAGATATGGGCAAATTATTTTCCAATTAAATGTCACGGTCGAAAATAAACTAACATTATTCATTATACCTACCTACATTGACGGGAGAGACAAGCGAGTTATAAATCAGAACTAAATCGACCTTGTGACCATATTCTTGCGTTACTTCATTACCTATCAGGTATCTATTAGGTTTTTTTATGCGAATTGATCAGGTGGGCGCTAATGTTAACACTTACGAAGTAGACGGTTTTATGAGAGCGTCGAGTTGGTACTCAGGCAGTGGCAGCAAAGCTTCGTGCCACAAATAAACATCATCACTTAGCGCTAAGTGAACGCACCTATTCATCTGCCTAGCCTTTTCGGCTTCCATTCTAACCGGATGCAGTTGAATACCAGTATTTTACATGGAGCGACTGCCTATCTGACCTCCACAGTCCAGTAATACGATACCCCTAAGTAAGACTGGTTGTCAGACTTTCTGGCTTCTGACTACCCGTAACGACTGTCAAAGATCTACGAATGACAGCCGGGAGCAACGGCTTGACGTGTAACTTTCCGAGGCACGGAGGGGTCTCGGTATGTAAAGATGGTCACTCAACGAGCGATCGACCTGTGCGGCTGTCATTATTTAGCCAAGGGCCCCTCTAACAAACGCACCTGAGTCGTGACTCGGGATCTCATCTCCGAAGCGATGACACGTTAGTAAACATTTGCAATTATTTTTATTCAGCAAAGAGCGAAAGATTTCGTTAAATCCGTATCGTACTGTTCAAATAGGTGTCGTAACTCACAGTGAACGTCTCCCATTAATGTTGTCCTGCCCGCGGCCGTAGTTTAATAATCCGTGAAATTGTATTACAATTTCAGTGGACTGCATGTTCGAAATTCGCATTTGAAAGGCGGGTATGGAGAGACGGAGATGGAGCGGAGCGAGCAAAGGTACTTGGATTTGCGTCCTTTAATTACGTGAAGCGTCGTCGACGTCGCGACGCGCCGCGGCGGCGGGTTATCTCAGCCGGTATCAGCTGTTGTGTGCGCGTGTGCTCCCTCCCCGCCGCCGCCGCACCGCCGCGCCGCCCCGCCCGCGCCGCGCTCCAATCAGCTGATCGCAGTAGGTCGCGGCGGCGGCGCCAC
>OX451403.1:19306580-19409612 GCA_949629135.1 Eremobia ochroleuca | reverse complement strand
ACGCCACAGATAGCTGCCTGTGCACACGCCACAGATAGCTGCCTGTGCACACGCCACAGATAGCTGCCTGTGCACACTCCACAGATAGGTGCCTGTGCACACGCCACAGATAGCTGCCTGTGCACAACGCCACAGATAGCTGCCTGTGCACACTCCACAGATAGCTGCCTGTGCACACGCCACAGATAGCTGCCTGTGCACACGCCACAGATAGCTGCCTGTGCACACGCCACAGATAAGCTCGCGACACATTGGCACATACGCCTCTCATGCACTCATGTTCTTTACTATATTGACTAACTTATTTGTAGATCTGAAAACCATCAGTAAAATGAATATGAAGGACTCCGGCAGGAAGAGCACTTATTTTGAGCTGATCTGCCATGATAGCTCCTAGCTAGTGCCAACAGTAGCTAGGGGCTAGCGTGACGTCACAGAATAAACATTAGGGGTGATGTTGTCATGAACCGACAGGGAGGGCTCTTACGGGCGCACGTTACTGCGTGCAGCCACTCGCCAGCCAGTCAACCACCCACGCCGCCGATTTCTCACGTCAAGTAAACACAAACACATCGACGATCAGGTTCACCTCAAATACTTTCAGGTCAGTACCTACCCGAGTTGTTAAGCGGTGAACATTTTACGTAGCCTTGTAAAAAATAGCGTACTGATGAAACATGGTCGACGTTAAACGTGGTTGGGAGATCACTTTGTGTGGTCGCGGGACGAGTGCCGCCTTCACTGCCATAACCGCAACTCTTGTAAGAACTAAGAACCGCGATTATAACCACAGGATGGGCAGAAGAGTCTTTGTAATAGTGAAGGAAATAGGCTTAGATTACTGCCAGGCTTAGTGTATCTTTCTTAACGTCATTTGAGGGTATTGGTGCATAAGAGAGCGCTTTGTGATAGAATAGCATACTTAGGGTAACCGAATAAGAATGACGAGCATGGAACAAGTAAAGTACGAAGTGGCAATAGAAAAACAGAGAACAAAGAAAAGATGGTTGAATTGTGTGATGAACTGATGAAACGCGAATGTTATCGAGTCTCGACATTTATGTGTAGTACTAGTCACGGAACAGATTCATCTATTCCGTGGTACTAGTAGTATAGTAACTCGTTTGAGTTTCAAACGACTAATCAAATCTACGTCAATCACAACATTCACAACACAACTGGTGGACAATTCAACACGTCATCACAGAATAAATTATATTGATGTTTTGTACTTTTTTTTGTACTAACGAGACTAAAGAATTTGTATTCAACTTTTTGCTGAAATTATTCAGCAATTTACAAAGAAATCTAACCATTCATGAAGAGATCGTAAGAATGCCTGTAAAGTGAACCTAATCCTATGTGTGACTGAGGATATAACGTATCGCTGCTCTCGATGTGGTAACAGTATCCGTCAGATTGAAGGCACGTCCACCAGCCGCAACCGCCGCCGCCGCGACATCGATACGATGCGGTGCGGGCGGCTGCATCCGACCGATGAAACCGGACACGGCGCAGCAGGCCGTGCACACTCACACGACCAGCATCCCGCATACACGGGCACACACTCACACGACCAGCATCCCGCATACACGGGCACACACTCACACGACCAGCATCCCGCATACACGGGCACACACTCACACGACCAGCATCCCGCATACACGGGCACACACTCACACGACCAGCATCCCGCATACACGGGCACACACTCACACGACCAGCATCCCGCATACACGGGCACACACTCACACGACCAGCATCCCGCATACACGGGCACACACTCACACGACCAGCATCCCGCATACACGGGCACACACTCACACGACCAGCATCCCGCATACACGGGCACACACTCACACGACCAGCATCCCGCATGTACACGAGCACACACTCAAACAGGCCACGACGTTCAATCTCGTTTATTTTGCAGTTATTTGTTTAGAGCCGTAGATAACATAGCTCGAAAGTTATAACATGAGGAGACAGGCTTCAATAAGTTGAACGGGAACGACTGTTTGACGTTACTTTTTGTCACAGAATTTGCTTTGCGTTATGTTTATGAAGCACAGGTGTAGAATGCCTGATGCCAATCCGATGCATCGTTTACAAGAGCTTTATATTTATACTCGTATAACTCTAATTGAAATAACAGGAAATCAAGGTAAGCAAGTAGGATAAAATTGCACGATGTAAGTAAACAGGTAAATTCTAAATTAATTGTAAACTTCAGTTGGTTTTAATTATGTGAATGAGGACATATCCTCATTCACATAATTAAAACGTGTTCTCCTGAAATCGCAATACGAGTAGGAGGAAGTACGAAGACATTGGTTTTTGTTTAATGCAATTTAAGTTTTTTTTAATAATATGACTTACCAGCCAGCTATACAATGCAGCCGCACCCTTCCATAGCTGCTCTACAATATGAGTTCACAACTGCGCGATACAAAAGTAATTCACATCAATTCGCCCTACCTGCCCGACGCGACATGGCACTGAAATATGTGAATCTATTTTTTGCCGTATATTTTAATCTGCAACAAGCAATTTACTATTGAGTTAAATGTACCGATCCTACGGATAATAAAGCTCAGCGGGGAATTTTCTATTTAATGTTAGAAAAAACGAACAAAGGACCTCGAGCCGTCACAATAGCGCCATCATCCCAGATTTGAGAAATAAATTTACTGCGCTTATCTTACTGAGACACGCTTTTTGTAACGAAATATATAAAATTCGATACGAAAGGTTTCAGGTACCTTTCATATAGCTGCTCTATCGCATACGTAAGTTACAACTTTCGCTAACGAACTGGGCTTTATTGTAATGGCAGCTTTCAATAACATTTTTTGTTCAGACCCACAAATATTGGCAATTCAATAGACACTGAAAGTTTTGATTAAACTGTATTTGGATAAACGTTCCGTCCTTCGATTTGTTATGACAATGACGTTAGTGGACGTTTCGTAAGATCAACACGTCTCAGAAATGGTGTGACGGCTGTAGGTTCGTAAGAACTATTTCAATCGTGAGTCGTGACTGTGTTTTGTAATAATGAATTCTAGCAAGAGATGCGCCGCGAGGAGGTTTATGATAAACTTAGTGATGCCATAATTTTACGGCGAGCGCAGCCACATTGCGCTCGCGCATGTTCACCCCGGAGGCGGCGCACGCGGCTCTCATACATACTAATGCTAATGCACTCATAGCCATACGAGCATTTTTCCCGAGTTATTGGAACGTCCAGCCATTGTGTTAGCGATCGAAATTTAACATTCATATTAATATGAATGTTACATGTTTGCCGGAGCGATTAGCCTGCGCCCGCTCCGTGGCCGATTTACAGCCCAGTTATCGAATCTTTAAATTTAAATCTGCCAATGTAAGATTTTTTTTCGGATTTACATGTTTCACATTATTTTAAACTTCGGCAATCATTATTTTGTGAAGTTTATCTTTTATATCATTATTTCATTACTTCACTCAAATATTGCGAGATTCGGTAACAGCGCCAGATACTAGCCAGTTCCACGACTCTCATCAACATTACAACGGATCTCAAGCTTTCAAACCGTGAAATTCCGTTTAACAATTTTCGCGTGATGCCGGAACCATTTGTTAATGGCGATCTGAAGAAACGTTCTCACGCGTTACGTTTAGTGAAGGTTTTTATATAAAGGAATTAGTTCAGCCGCATTCAATACAGAGAGTGTCGAGACTCGAGTGGCCCTGGGCTGTGCGCTGTGGTACAGTCAGTTATAGCAATTAGCTGACTCACCTTTGCATAAATGGAGATTTTTTTTGAATTTTGTAATTATTTTATATTTTATTTATTTGAGCAAATAAAATATATAAGAATTATAAAATTCTATCGATTCTAATTGCTATAACTGACTGTACAGACGCTAGCAGATCAAGCTAATTGAAACTGTCAAATTTTCCCAATCAACTTTGAACCTTATGCGTTAGCGATAAAGTTGAAAATCTATCAAAGTAATTTGACAGACTGTAGTAGCTTGATGTGCTGGCGTCTGTACATAGACGTGGTTTCTTATTGGTTCGCAGTCCTGTGCCTGGCGAGCACTACAGGGAGTCCCTCAGGCTCCTTAGATCAGATTGACCCTTTTCATTTCCGCTCCCACTTATTGTTATTTATTTTTCGAGGATGGCGAAACTGCCTCACGCAGTGGTCGGTGGGAGGCGCGGAGGGGGAGGGTGACACGAGTTCGGTTGTTCACGACACTGCACTAAGTAGGTAACCCCTTTGTGGTCGTACAATAGACATTGCTTCAGCTCTGTTGTTCTGTTGTTTCTCATGTCACGGACTATAATGCTAAGTACATAATTATGTACGTATAAATGATTATGTTCAAAGTGAACTAGGTTGGAATTTTAAATTGTAGACCTGCTTGATGTTTGAAAAAAAGCCATAAGTATGAATATAAAGCCATAAGCAGTAGTTTTGTTTTCACAAGCTGTTCCTAATATCCATTCACACAGAAAATACCTCGTTGCGCAGCTAAGAAAGTCTACTGAATTGAATCAAAGTCCAAGATGTGGCATAATATGTTAAGAAGCCCATAGCCCAATAGTTACTAGGCGACCCTAATGCAAGCTATTGGAACAAACAATAGTTACTAGGCGACCCTAATGCAAGCTATTGGAACAGACAATAGTTACTAGGCGACCCTAATGCAAGCTATTGGAACAAACAATAGTTACTAGGCGACCCCAATGCAAGCTATTGTAAGAAACAATAGTTACTAGGCGACCCTAATGCAAGCTATTGGAACAAACAATAGTTACTAGGCGACCCTAATGCAAGCTATTGGAACAAACAATCATTAAAATAAGTGTTCTCTCATTAGAATGCTAATGTAACGTTTCCTTCGACCTCTCCAACTTCTGAATGTTCCACAACAATTGAGGGCGTAGTGCACGGAGTGAGCCGACCGATTATAAGTACTCGTATGTATTGAGTATTGTTGTTATTGTGGACATTAGAACTTTCTTCACCGAACCTATATATAGTTCGATCCACTTCATAGCCAGATGTTTGCTGCTCTGGGTCAATAACCAGTTTGTTGTGCTCTCCATGGTTAGTTCTAACTGTTCTTCTGCGGCTTAAGTCCAAAGTCTACCCGAAATTATTTATATAGCTCCGAATATACAAAGAAAGGCGATAGGTTCGCTTTCGGTCCAAATTGGATCATCATACATATCAATCATGTTCGTTCTTGGTGACTTGGTCTTATTAAACGCAAACGCAAAGGGATATTTAAGATATAGCGTGCACGGTTAGACACACGGTACAAGAGCGAAACCACGGTAATATTATGGTAATATTACCGTGGCGAAACTATCGCTCTTGTTTACTTTTGTAATCCCATGCGACGGACTCACACTTCCTAGTTGTCCCTCTACTTTAACTCTTATAGCTGGCTCGGAAACTATCCACGTCATCTCTGAAGTTTTGCGGAAGTAAGCCTTATCGACAAACAGAATTGATAATACCATCTTTGCATAGCTCATCGTCAAATACACTGGTTAGGTTAGACTATCTTGGTGTAACAGACTACCCTTCACATGTATAACAGTATTAATGTGTGCTAGTCTATTGTCCCTAGGGCTGCGGCCACAACGGCGGCGCCGCACAAAGCTCCCGGAACCCAATGGTGCCCGGGAGGGGGGAGGGGGGAAGAGTTGGTGTCAAACGGGTCACAGATAATTAATTCAAGGTGACGTCAGTATCATTGTTTTAGCTTTTTGTTCCACTCGTGTGTTTGCTGGCGTCTTCCTGTCGTGTAATCAACAATACATCGCTCGGTGAAATATTCAAATGTCGACGACCGCCGCCGTTAGCATGCATTGAAGGCATTGTGTCTGATTCCGTCACAAAATAGATCGACTGAAATGTGTTTTATAATGGAACGCTGAATAACAACGTGTAACTGTGCAGTTCAAAACTTTAACAATCCAGCTCTCCCTGTCAATTAAGCTGCTCAAGAAATGCATCTATCAATACCACTAGTCAGATTTGAACCGGTGACCTGCCGCTTGGGACTGGGAGTCCTACCCCGCGAGCAGCTGTTGTCCCTTGTATTTGAACCGGTGAGCCGCCGCTTGGGACTGGGAGTCCTACCCCGCGAGCAGCTGTTGTCCCTTGTATTTGAACCGGTGAGCTGCCGCTTGGGACTGGGAGTCCTACCCCGCGAGCAGCTGTTGTCCCTTGTATTTGAACCGGTGACCTGCCGCTTGGGACTGGGAGTCCTACCCCGCGAGCAGCTGTTGTCCCTTGTATTTGACCCGGTGACCTGCCGCTTGGGACTGGGAGTCCTACCCCGCGAGCAGCTGTTGTCCCTTGTATTTGAACCGGTGAGCTGCCGCTTGGGACTGGGAGTCCTACCCCGCGAGCAGCTGTTGTCCCTTGTATTTGAACCGGTGACCTGCCGCTTGGGACTGGGAGTCCTACCCCGCGAGCAGCTGTTGTCCCTTGTATTTGAACCGGTGACCTGCCGCTTGGGACTGGGAGTCCTACCCCGCGAGCAGCTGTTGTCCCTTGTATTTGAACCGGTGACCTGCCGCTTGGGACTGGGAGTCCTACCCCGCGAGCAGCTGTTGTCCCTTGTATTTGACCCGGTGACCTGCCGCTTGGGACTGGGAGTCCTACCCCGCGAGCAGCTGTTGTCCCTTGTATTTGAACCGGTGAGCTGCCGCTTGGGACTGGGAGTCCTACCCCGCGAGCAGCTGTTGTCCGTTGTATTTGAACCGGTGAGCTGCCGCTTGGGACTGGGAGTCCTACCCCGCGAGCAGCTGTTGTCCCTTGTATTTGAACCGGTGACCTGCCGCTTGGGACTGGGAGTCCTACCCCGCGAGCAGCTGTTGTCCCTTGTATTTGACCCGGTGACCTGCCGCTTGGGACTGGGAGTCCTACCCCGCGAGCAGCTGTTGTCCCTTGTATTTGAACCGGTGACCTGCCGCTTGGGACTGGGAGTCCTACCCCGCGAGCAGCTGTTGTCCCTTGTATTTGAACCGGTGACCTGCCGCTTGGGACTGGGAGTCCTACCCCGCGAGCAGCTGTTGTCCCTTGTATTTACATCGATTTAATCAGTTTATTATAAAAAGAATTCCCCCTCACGTCACGACATATTATTATGGCATATCACTCACACATACCGCGAAATTTATTACAAGCCATCTGATGGGAATTTGTTCAAAGCTGAGTAGTGAGTACGTCAGGGACAGGCACCGCTAAGCTATTATGATAAATAAAGCTGCCATTTGTACAAACGGATCGGAAAGTTCTATCCATAAATACCAGCGTGTCGTTGATTGGTCGCTGCAGTGACGTCAGAAGCCGCATTTAGCTGTTGTTTTAAGTAGAGCCGCGTGTTGTGGCCGCGCGACCAACTGTCTTCAGCAGAGCGTGGTCGGTGCGGTGCGGAGTTACGGGGCTCACAGCGCTATGTATTGTGTGACGTCAGCGTTGCGGCAGGTCAGGTCTTACGATCAGGTGGAGAGAAACGGATACAGCAACTTTACTAATGATTAGAATTACGTTCACCCTAGTTCAGCAGACAATATGGCTCGAAATAAAAGTATTTCGAGCCAAATTGTCTACTTTTTTAAGAAAAAGCAAAGAGCAAACTTGATAGGATATTATGTTCTAAGTTGTGCCCTACGCTCATCAAATATTCTAGAAACAGAGAGCTGAACAACCCTGAGAGATATTGTCCTAGTTGATGCTGATTAGCGATCCGCCTGCTAAGTACGAACTGAGGCGGATTAGTAACCAATGACGATGTTATACCGAAATGGAAAGCCCGAGCTAACTGAAGAGGTACCTAATATATTCACAATGGGTACTGTAGGCAGGGGTATTATGAGGATAACAATCAAATGAAGATAAATCAGTCATTCAAATGTAATACCTACTCCATTGAACAATAACAACGTTAGTATAAATATACGCGTACATAAGAACTACGATTGATTCATTGAACTATTCTTTGGCTGATCAAAGGCAGTTAGTCGTTTCTTTGTGGTGTGTCGTCGGTATTATTAAATGAATACAGGACACCAAACGAGTAACCACGTCATAAGTCATAACCATGAATTTGTAATTGTCCACCTAATATAGATAATAAATATCAAACGTGGTTCCAGGAAATGTGCCAGTATTTAATTGAAGCTTCCTCTCATAAGTAAACAATTGTTATGAGAGAGTTCAGGTTAGGTCTCATATTTACATCATAAATTGCAATTTAAATATATTTCAGTATCGTTGTTTACCTAATAATTCGTTCATACAAATATATAATAATATAATTTATTTATTTCAGACAATTCTATTCCATAGTTTACATAGTTTACACATACAATAAATAACATTAAAATGACTTATAAAATATAATATCTATTAAATTCAAATTCAAAACAGGCAAAAACCTAAAACAAAGTTACAAATGTTTCACCTTCCCCGTTCTCGTTTCATGAATTTATGATCCTCGCTGCGCTGCGTGTAATTAATATATTCGTTCATTTTTATTAATATCGACATAATATCTACTTTCTTCCAGTGTTCTTCAAATAAAAAAAATTGAATTTACATTTAGCGTTTCGGATTTCGGTAACATCTCATATAATTTCTTGTAACATACTCGTGGCACGTCACGAATATCTTGGCGACATCACCAGATACAAATAATGTCTGATAACTGTGGTGTTTGTGTCAGCATAAACGGGTGGCGGATTTATCTCGCAGCCAATAACTTGCCCGCGAACCACGAGCCACGGGCCATGGGACGCGGACATATTTATGTAGGTATATTCAATCACTTGATCTCCCTGCGAACACCTGCTTGCCGTGTCTGTCTGTGCCAAAGACTACATTCTCTATGGTCTGTGCACACGTCGTGCATGTGCGTACGGTCAGCTGCGAAACTCGATAAACATATTAAATTTCATCTAAATTGAATGATATTAAATTATTCGATACATTGCTTTTCAGCATTTAATTTATGTCATATTTAAGAATTTGTGTTATTTTAATGTAACTTCTGTTCCGTTTCTCTATAATATGCTGATTTACCAACTGACATGTCATTCGACTTCCGTTGCTGGCTGTACGTGTACACGAGTCCATGTGTGTGTAGGTATGTGTGTCTGTGTCGTCACGGCGTGTTCTGTGTTCTGCATGTCGACTCTGTAAAAATCTCACCGTGAAAATCTCGATTATGATTGTAAATGTACAGACACCAGCACATCAAGCTACTACAATCTGTCAAAGGAGGATGGCGAGGTTGCATGTACAATGGGACCCACTGTTAGGAGTATCGTGCAGTACGGAAACTTATACCTAGTTGTAGAACTATATAAAACTAGCAAAAAAGCAAATGGGCAGTAAGTCGTAGAGGCTGGGAGAAAGAAGATATGCAATGTAAAAGATTATAACCTAAAACGAATCTAATAGTGCTTATTTAATAATATAATACAATATCTTGTTTATGTATTATGTAGTTTCAAAAAGGTGATCAAACAGAATAGAAATATTTACCAACACTACCATCGTGTTTCTGTATCAGTCTTTCTGGCAAAATATAGGTACTTTACTTACATACCTACTCAAAATAAAAAATACGTCTGGAAGCTAGGAACTAGAAAATAGTGACATGGTCAAAACGAGATATGAAAATGAAATTAATACTGTAAGCATAGACTGGATTGATATAGGATGAAACTACTCATAATCTCGTATAATCACCGACTTCTACTCCTAATACGAAACACGGTGCGTTTAATTACTGCATGATGACTTATTTTTATGTAAGGCGTAGGTAAAGGCGATAGGTTCGCTTTCGGTCCAAATTGGATCATCATACATATCAATCATGTTCGTTCTTGGTGACTTGGTCTTATTAAACGCAAACGCAAAGGGATATTTAAGATATAGCGTGCACGGTTAGACACACGGTACAAGAGCGAAACCACGGTAATATTATGGTAATATTACCGTGGCGAAACTATCGCTCTTGTTTACTTTTGTAATCCCATGCGACGGACTCACACTTCCTAGTTGTCCCTCTACTTTAACTCTTATAGCTGGCTCGGAAACTATCCACGTCATCTCTGAAGTTTTGCGGAAGTAAGCCTTATCGACAAACAGAATTGATAATACCATCTTTGCATAGCTCATCGTCAAATACACTGGTTAGGTTAGACTATCTTGGTGTAACAGACTACCCTTCACATGTATAACAGTATTAATGTGTGCTAGTCTATTGTCCCTAGGGCTGCGGCCACAACGGCGGCGCCGCACAAAGCTCCCGGAACCCAATGGTGCCCGGGAGGGGGGAGGGGGGAAGAGTTGGTGTCAAACGGGTCACAGATAATTAATTCAAGGTGACGTCAGTATCATTGTTTTAGCTTTTTGTTCCACTCGTGTGTTTGCTGGCGTCTTCCTGTCGTGTAATCAACAATACATCGCTCGGTGAAATATTCAAATGTCGACGACCGCCGCCGTTAGCATGCATTGAAGGCATTGTGTCTGATTCCGTCACAAAATAGATCGACTGAAATGTGTTTTATAATGGAACGCTGAATAACAACGTGTAACTGTGCAGTTCAAAACTTTAACAATCCAGCTCTCCCTGTCAATTAAGCTGCTCAAGAAATGCATCTATCAATACCACTAGTCAGATTTGAACCGGTGACCTGCCGCTTGGGACTGGGAGTCCTACCCCGCGAGCAGCTGTTGTCCCTTGTATTTGAACCGGTGAGCTGCCGCTTGGGACTGGGAGTCCTACCCCGCGAGCAGCTGTTGTCCCTTGTATTTGAACCGGTGAGCTGCCGCTTGGGACTGGGAGTCCTACCCCGCGAGCAGCTGTTGTCCCTTGTATTTGAACCGGTGACCTGCCGCTTGGGACTGGGAGTCCTACCCCGCGAGCAGCTGTTGTCCCTTGTATTTGACCCGGTGACCTGCCGCTTGGGACTGGGAGTCCTACCCCGCGAGCAGCTGTTGTCCCTTGTATTTGAACCGGTGAGCTGCCGCTTGGGACTGGGAGTCCTACCCCGCGAGCAGCTGTTGTCCCTTGTATTTGAACCGGTGACCTGCCGCTTGGGACTGGGAGTCCTACCCCGCGAGCAGCTGTTGTCCCTTGTATTTGAACCGGTGACCTGCCGCTTGGGACTGGGAGTCCTACCCCGCGAGCAGCTGTTGTCCCTTGTATTTGAACCGGTGACCTGCCGCTTGGGACTGGGAGTCCTACCCCGCGAGCAGCTGTTGTCCCTTGTATTTGAACCGGTGACCTGCCGCTTGGGACTGGGAGTCCTACCCCGCGAGCAGCTGTTGTCCCTTGTATTTGAACCGGTGAGCTGCCGCTTGGGACTGGGAGTCCTACCCCGCGAGCAGCTGTTGTCCCTTGTATTTGAACCGGTGAGCTGCCGCTTGGGACTGGGAGTCCTACCCCGCGAGCAGCTGTTGTCCCTTGTATTTGAACCGGTGACCTGCCGCTTGGGACTGGGAGTCCTACCCCGCGAGCAGCTGTTGTCCCTTGTATTTGACCCGGTGACCTGCCGCTTGGGACTGGGAGTCCTACCCCGCGAGCAGCTGTTGTCCCTTGTATTTGAACCGGTGACCTGCCGCTTGGGACTGGGAGTCCTACCCCGCGAGCAGCTGTTGTCCCTTGTATTTGAACCGGTGACCTGCCGCTTGGGACTGGGAGTCCTACCCCGCGAGCAGCTGTTGTCCCTTGTATTTACATCGATTTAATCAGTTTATTATAAAAAGAATTCCCCCTCACGTCACGACATATTATTATGGCATATCACTCACACATACCGCGAAATTTATTACAAGCCATCTGATGGGAATTTGTTCAAAGCTGAGTAGTGAGTACGTCAGGGACAGGCACCGCTAAGCTATTATGATAAATAAAGCTGCCATTTGTACAAACGGATCGGAAAGTTCTATCCATAAATACCAGCGTGTCGTTGATTGGTCGCTGCAGTGACGTCAGAAGCCGCATTTAGCTGTTGTTTTAAGTAGAGCCGCGTGTTGTGGCCGCGCGACCAACTGTCTTCAGCAGAGCGTGGTCGGTGCGGTGCGGAGTTACGGGGCTCACAGCGCTATGTATTGTGTGACGTCAGCGTTGCGGCAGGTCAGGTCTTACGATCAGGTGGAGAGAAACGGATACAGCAACTTTACTAATGATTAGAATTACGTTCACCCTAGTTCAGCAGACAATATGGCTCGAAATAAAAGTATTTCGAGCCAAATTGTCTACTTTTTTAAGAAAAAGCAAAGAGCAAACTTGATAGGATATTATGTTCTAAGTTGTGCCCTACGCTCATCAAATATTCTAGAAACAGAGAGCTGAACAACCCTGAGAGATATTGTCCTAGTTGATGCTGATTAGCGATCCGCCTGCTAAGTACGAACTGAGGCGGATTAGTAACCAATGACGATGTTATACCGAAATGGAAAGCCCGAGCTAACTGAAGAGGTACCTAATATATTCACAATGGGTACTGTAGGCAGGGGTATTATGAGGATAACAATCAAATGAAGATAAATCAGTCATTCAAATGTAATACCTACTCCATTGAACAATAACAACGTTAGTATAAATATACGCGTACATAAGAACTACGATTGATTCATTGAACTATTCTTTGGCTGATCAAAGGCAGTTAGTCGTTTCTTTGTGGTGTGTCGTCGGTATTATTAAATGAATACAGGACACCAAACGAGTAACCACGTCATAAGTCATAACCATGAATTTGTAATTGTCCACCTAATATAGATAATAAATATCAAACGTGGTTCCAGGAAATGTGCCAGTATTTAATTGAAGCTTCCTCTCATAAGTAAACAATTGTTATGAGAGAGTTCAGGTTAGGTCTCATATTTACATCATAAATTGCAATTTAAATATATTTCAGTATCGTTGTTTACCTAATAATTCGTTCATACAAATATATAATAATATAATTTATTTATTTCAGACAATTCTATTCCATAGTTTACATAGTTTACACATACAATAAATAACATTAAAATGACTTATAAAATATAATATCTATTAAATTCAAATTCAAAACAGGCAAAAACCTAAAACAAAGTTACAAATGTTTCACCTTCCCCATTCTCGTTTCATGAATTTATGATCCTCGCTGCGCTGCGTGTAATTAATATATTCGTTCATTTTTATTAATATCGACATAATATCTACTTTCTTCCAGTGTTCTTCAAATAAAAAAAATTGAATTTACATTTAGCGTTTCGGATTTCGGTAACATCTCATATAATTTCTTGTAACATACTCGTGGCACGTCACGAATATCTTGGCGACATCACCAGATACAAATAATGTCTGATAACTGTGGTGTTTGTGTCAGCATAAACGGGTGGCGGATTTATCTCGCAGCCAATAACTTGCCCGCGAACCACGAGCCACGGGCCATGGGACGCGGACATATTTATGTAGGTATATTCAATCACTTGATCTCCCTGCGAACACCTGCTTGCCGTGTCTGTCTGTGCCAAAGACTACATTCTCTATGGTCTGTGCACACGTCGTGCATGTGCGTACGGTCAGCTGCGAAACTCGATAAACATATTAAATTTCATCTAAATTGAATGATATTAAATTATTCGATACATTGCTTTTCAGCATTTAATTTATGTCATATTTAAGAATTTGTGTTATTTTAATGTAACTTCTGTTCCGTTTCTCTATAATATGCTGATTTACCAACTGACATGTCATTCGACTTCCGTTGCTGGCTGTACGTGTACACGAGTCCATGTGTGTGTAGGTATGTGTGTCTGTGTCGTCACGGCGTGTTCTGTGTTCTGCATGTCGACTCTGTAAAAATCTCACCGTGAAAATCTCGATTATGATTGTAAATGTACAGACACCAGCACATCAAGCTACTACAATCTGTCAAAGGAGGATGGCGAGGTTGCATGTACAATGGGACCCACTGTTAGGAGTATCGTGCAGTACGGAAACTTATACCTAGTTGTAGAACTATATAAAACTAGCAAAAAAGCAAATGGGCAGTAAGTCGTAGAGGCTGGGAGAAAGAAGATATGCAATGTAAAAGATTATAACCTAAAACGAATCTAATAGTGCTTATTTAATAATATAATACAATATCTTGTTTATGTATTATGTAGTTTCAAAAAGGTGATCAAACAGAATAGAAATATTTACCAACACTACCATCGTGTTTCTGTATCAGTCTTTCTGGCAAAATATAGGTACTTTACTTACATACCTACTCAAAATAAAAAATACGTCTGGAAGCTAGGAACTAGAAAATAGTGACATGGTCAAAACGAGATATGAAAATGAAATTAATACTGTAAGCATAGACTGGATTGATATAGGATGAAACTACTCATAATCTCGTATAATCACCGACTTCTACTCCTAATACGAAACACGGTGCGTTTAATTACTGCATGATGACTTATTTTTATGTAAATAAAAATCTTTTCTAACTTTTAATTCCCATCATCTAGTGACTCAATATTTTTTATATAATCCTCTTACAAACTCTTAATTATAGTAAATATGAACTTGCAAGTGAACGTCACTTGGTTAATTTATAAATAATGTGGGTCCAAACTCGCCATCCTCCTTTCTTTATTAGATTTTCTACTTTATCGCCAAAGCGTAAGGTTCAAAGTTGATTGGGAAAATTTTACAGTTTCGGGTAGCTTGATGTGCTGGCGTCTGTACAAATGTAATATTTTTTATGCTAATTCTATTGATCATTTATTTATTTCTATTCATCATCATTGCCATCCAACGTGGTATAGCTGCCAGCCTTTTGGGCACTTTTCCCATTGACAGCAATGCTGATGAATTTTTTGATGCCCAATGAGCTCCAGCCTTTTTCCTTTAATTTTTTGTTATATACTTGTATATGTATTTATATTTTAGTGTTAGCTTTTATATTGTAATTGTTGTGTCTTTGTGAATAAAAGTTGATAACTTTATATAATTTCAAAACTAGTATTTTGGTTGACCAAACATTATTATTTTGTGGGGTTTAAAATAAGATAGCAAAACAGAAACTTAGTCAGAATATCAATTTTGTTTTCTTTTTCTTTTTTTTTCCTAGACTAAGTAGTCCTTATATGAGGACTACTCTTTTTTCCTAGATTAAAACCCCACAAAATAGCAATGTTTGGACAGCTAAAATACTAGTTTTGAAATAATATATTATTAGAATCTCGATTATGTTTAAAAAAAAAAACTGCCCCACACTAGAAATTTCTCCTGTATTGTGTTGTGGATGCGTTTACAAACAGACCCGGAACAACTACTTGTAGGTCATACAAATATTTGGTCCGTGCGGGAACCGAACCCGCGATACGACGCGCAGCAGTCAATCACTTAACCACTGCGCCAAACGTGCCGACAAAATGTAAATGTATGCTTGGTCAATCCCTAGTATCAGGTGGGATGACACTGACAGCTCACTCCACGCTCACTAATCACTTCAACTAAGTTTTCACGGTGAGATGGTTACAGAATCGCACTGCTGTTACACAGGTCGAGTTTCAGCAGCCGTCATACGAGTTGTGTTACAGTTTCTTGAGGACATGTCTCTGTATTAATGATAAATTATTTATTTTCTGTAAGTAGGTTTGTATAAACACTTTTACATGTCAATCATATTTTTTTATTTAAACTAGATGAGGTCGGCGTTTCCTATCTGACTACTCTGAGAAGAAAGGCCGAAAAAAACTCAGAGGTCTCTTTTAAAGTCCAGACATAGTCATGGTCAGATCATGTGAAGACCATGTAGATTGGTGTCTGAAATTGTCTTTTGACTAAAGAACCACACAGATTGAGCGGACCTGTCCAGTTAGTGCACGCATTTATCAAAAATCGTGCAGCTCAACTCAGAACTTGAGGAGCCTCACGATTTGACGAGCAATACTTACCAATGAAAGGACATTTGGGTAGGCCGCATAAATTACTCAAACTGCCAGATCATGATTAAAACTAACTAAGAAGAAAAACAGAAAAAAGAAATGACCCACATAGTCCTCACATTCACAATAATAATAATAAAAAAATAAAATACTTTACAAAGTAAATATCCATGTCATACAATTCATCAATATTAATGTGTATATAAAAATCCGGACATAATATTTGAGGACCATATAGATTGGTGTCTGAAATGGTCTTTTGAGGAAAGAATCACACAGATTGAGTGGACCTGAAAAAAAAGGAAAAAAAAAGTGTAAAGCAGCAAAATAAACAACATTCACTGTCTAGACCTATTGGAGCAGCTCAATCCCAAGCTTTTTGTCCTCAATATAGTCTTTTACAGTATACTCGGTATTAGGTGTCACATAAACGGTATTACACACACCCGATATTTTGAGTCGGTAATAGGGACATGACCCTTTTTCCTTTTATTTAATTTTTAATTTATTAAGTAATTCTTTGATTATCTGTTCTTATACATAACTAAAAAAATCGATAATTTCAGTACTTGAAAAATTATTTTTATTAAAGCCACATATTAAGAATGTGCTTATTTTTTGGATATCAATCTGAACTCCGCTTAAACTGGCGGTAATGGGTGCGTTTACGTTATGCTGCAGAGCTAAGCTTTTTTGACAATTTATCTATATGGGAGCCCCATTGAAGCTTGGCATCCAAAGTTATGCCTAAGAATACTGTGGTATCTTCGGGTTTTAACTCTTCATCCTTTATGAGAACACTAGTTTCTCCTTGTCTAACATGAGGTATCGTAAACGTTAAGAACTAGATTATTAACATTTAACCAGTTAACAACTTTTGCGAGGGCGCTATTTATAATGCCAGTAACCAGCTGCTGACGTTTGAGTTTAAATAAACGTGAAGTGTCATCTGCAAACAATATATATATACAAGGTGTAACTTAAATAACGCACAACCTCTTAAGGGGTCATTGTACTCATCATTATGAACAACTTTTACTATGGGACCAAACCGGAAATCGTGAAAAAAAAATCAGCTGTTCCCTACATTTTGACGAGTTATGCGAACATAAGTGTTGGGAACAGCTGATTTTTTGTCGCGATTTCAGGTTTAGTCCCATAGTAAAAGTTGTTCATAATGATGAGTACAATGACCCCTTAGGTGTAACTTAAATAACGTACAACCTCTTGGTTGTGCGTTATTTAAGTTACACCTTGTATATATATATATGTATATAAAACCTAAAAATAGTTTGATCAGAATAACGAGCAGAATTAATTGAACCACTTTTTAATATATGTCACATTTTTCAAAAAATCTTCATTAAAAACTTTGCCGTGTCTATTTATTAATAGGTCAAGCAAGCCAATGTCAGCGCGGCGCAGCGGCCCGGTGACGACTACTCCCTTGGTAAGGAGTCGTCGCAGACGCAAGAAACTATCCGAATGGCCAGTAAAACTAAAACAGCACATAAAACGATGAATCGCAAAAGATGCCGCAACCATCGCATTTGTCCTTCCATGCATTATAAATATGTCCTAAAATTTCAACACCGGCGGCATCAGTAGTCGAACGACCCCTCGTAAAACCGAACTGTTTGTTATGCAGTAATTTATTTTTATTTAAAAATCTTTGCTTTTGATGTAAAATAAGTTTTTCAAAACTTTTACTAAAGGTAGGTAGTATTGAAATAGGTCTATAATCATTAGGGTCTGACGTACTACCCGATTTATACAACGGCATTATTTTACTGTGTTTCATAAGATCAGGAAACTCACCACGATCAATACAATTATTAAATATAACAGCAAAGTAGGTGCTACAATGTTTATAATTGACTTAGCAACATCCACAGAATTACCCCATAGATCTGCGGTCTTATTAACATTTAACATGTGAAAAGTTTTAATTATATCTGTACAGCCTGTCGATTCTGGAAAAATCTCACCGTGATAACTAAGGTGAAGTGAGCTTAGAGTGAGCTGTGAGTCATGCTGATGCTAAGGATTGACACTTTTGACGACGCACTCTACGCTCACTTCACCCAAGTTTTCACAGTGAGATGGTTACAGAATCGCACGGCTGGTGACATATTGGAAGTGAAATTCAGAATCACAAACTGGAACGTTTTCTTTAAGTAAAGACTCTGCAGCAGTGCGTGAGCTTAGAGATTTAGTAGTTGACACGGGAATCTCTGCAAAGAAATTTTCAAAGACCGCGGCGACTTGAGAATCTGATCTAATTACATTGTCATCAATAGCAAGGCTGTAGTCACTACTTCGGTTGCAAGACCTTCCTGTTTCGCTATTAATAACATTCCAAGTCATTTTAATAATGTTACTACTATTTTTAATTTTTGGACTCAAATAAGGTAACTTTTTAAAATATTTTATAATAATTCTTAACATATAAGTTAAATTCAACAGTGTTTATACAAATCCGTTCATCATATAATTCATAAAGTCGTTTTCTACTTTTATGTATACCAATGGTGGCCCAGTCACTGAAGGAAGCGTTACTATTGACCGATAATGTCTTTGGAATTAATGTCTTATCAAATTGTGTGCCATACATATTAAAGAAATCATTATATTGTTGATTAGGGTCATCGTTAGTCAATAAAAGTGGTTATTTACGCAAGAGTTTAGTTTTAAATGTTTCCAAGCGATTAGTTGTTTTTGGGTTGACAGCGATATCTTTTTTGGTAACTTTTTGTTTTTTTTTGGAATAGTGTTCAGCTGTTCGCAATGATATGAGTCTATTAAATTAATAATTTCTATAATATCTGTATAAATGTTATCTAGGCATGTGGCACTAGTAAGAGTTATTCTAGTGGGCTCTAAAAATAGGTTAGCAAGATTGTATGACTAAAATAAACTTATAATTTTAGTACTTAACCCAGAATTTTCTAACAAATTAACATTGAAATCACCACAAGTGATGATGGACTTGTTTGTATTACAGATTTTGTGCAACAACTCATCCATAACCTTTTCAAAACAATCATATAATCCTGAAGGAGGTCTGTACACACTTAATATAATGAGCTGCTCCAATTCTATACAGGCTATTTCAATTGCTATTGAAGAAGTAATTCCTCACTATTAGCACTTATTGTATTTCACGTGAGTTTGGCAAATTTATTTATACAACTCTCAGGTAGGGATCGATACGTTTTCTCGATACCGTATCAGTCATACGGTATCGATACCTACTCGGTATCGAATGAAAAGTATCAAATTCAAATTCATTTATTCACATTTAAATAGAGTAAATACAATCGGTGGTACCACGTGTTACATTATTTGGTCTTATATTATATTTAGCCTTGGTATGGCATGTGAAGCTTATTAATGCAAGATACCTATTAAATTAATGTAATACAAAAAAAAAAAGAACAAAAAAAAGTATGGGCATTTAGTCAAAATCACAATATGTCTTTTAGATTCATAGGGCTTAATGTCAAATATATAGTACCTGGCTAACTACAGTGTCTACTACCAGTAAACAGTTAGTTTTTAGGGTTGCGTTCCCAAAGGGTAAAACGGAACCCTATTACTAAGACTCCGGTATCCGTCCGTCCGTCCGTCCACACGTCTGTCACCAGGCTGTATCTCATGAACCGTAATATTTAAACAGTTCAAATTATCACAGACTAGCAACCGCCCGCAACTTCGTTTGCGTAGAATTCGCAATTCCCGTCGTTTAAATTTTGTTCTCCAGTTTCACCCCCTTAGGGGAGGATTTTTTTAAATAATGTGTTTAATGTAATTGGTTTATTTATATATGTATAGAAAGATAGATTAGGTAGCCTTAGTATGTACATTTGTGTCTGTGAAACCATGGAAAAACACATACAAAATTTTAACCCAATCGGTCAAGCCGTTTAGTAGTTGACATACCGACAGCAGCGCCACCTACCGGGTCCAATTGTATTTTTTAAATAATCCAGGAAACCATCGAAATACCCATATAAAATTTCAACCCAATCGGTTCAGCCGTTTAGAAGTTATGTGAAAAAGATAAGTGCGGAAGGATAATTCATACCACCCGTTGTCCTATTACCCGTTTTCCCGTAGGAATGAAGCATTTTCCCGCGGTAAAAAGTAGCCTATGTTCATCAGGGATAATGTCGGCTTCTAATGGCAGTAAATGGCATAAATTGCAGAGACCGATAAGTCGTGCCCTCAGTAATTTTATTTCGAAAAAATATTTAACAGATGTTACTACTATTACTTTTTTGATAAACACAAGTTTAGTATACTGTAATCCTATAAATAACTGTTCTCAGTCATTCACGAAGTGTTAATTCAAGATATAATAAACAGTGGAAAAATAGTTAAAAGTGCCTATCATCAGTGAATAGCCCGCGAGTGCACAGAATTCTAACGTTTGTTTGAACGCTTTAAAACTTAAACTCCTGCGCACGCGCAATCTTCACCGCGCTGTCAGTGCTACCAACCTCCCGGCAGCAAAGTTCGTGGTGCGTTCCAGCGACTAATATAAGCGAACTTGTCGCATCATTGAATGGTACTAGTGGCGCCACCCCGACCAGAAACAGTACTAATTGATTTAATTACGTACGCGGTGCGTTCTCTACAACCCTAAACTGGTGGTACCTGAGAAGAAAAATGAACTCATTTTTGATGAAACGCACGCCACCTAAAACTACCAATACAGGTGATCAAAATTTAACAGCCCCCATTATTACACAATCCGAGTCCACCCCGAATCTAACTCTGGTTGATACTGATTTTATAACGACGCGTAACAGGAAGCGCAATCGCGAAGAGGACGCTACTTCCTTCATGGAGGAGATACGCGAGCTACTAAAATCGGCTGCAGCTCAGACCGACAGTAAGTTTGTAGCACTTCAAAAATCTATGGAAGAAATTATTTCACAAAATGAGGAAATCAAGAAATCCTTAGATTTTACCACAAAGCAGTATGATGATATGGTGACTAAGATTGATCAAATTGAGTCCGAACGCAAAGCTGACCGTCACTACATAAGCCAACTCGAGGACAAAGTTGAAAATATGGAGCGGTTATTATCTTTATCCAAGATAGAGGTTAGAAATATACCAAAACTGGAAGGAGAAAGTAAAGAGGATCTTTGTGGATTAATCACGAAAACTACTAGCGTCTTAGATATGTCCTTACAACGACAGGAAATCAAAGATATTTATCGCATAAATAAGAAAAATGGTACATCCCCAATCATAGTCGACTTTGTCAGTGTCACTACAAAAGATAATATTCTGCAAAACCTCCGGAACTTCAACCAAAAGAATAGTCAAAATAAGTTAAATACAAACCATCTAAAATTAGCCGGTGCTGCTAAACCGATCTACCTCTCAGAGAGTCTCACCCCTAAGTCGCAACGGCTTTTTTACCTGGCACGGAAATTTGCAACAGAAAATGACTTTAAGTTTTGCTGGACTTCACTGGGCAGAGTATTTCTTCGTCAAGCCTTGGGAAAAAAACATTTTTTGATCAAAAGCGAGGCAGACCTTGATAAAAATGTGTTAGGGAAATGACTAGATGTTAAATTCCATAGATTTCTACTCACTCTAGTTTTAATCTTAATTTTAGTTTTAATTTTATCATTGTTTTTACTGTTTTTGCTTTGTACTGATTTTTCCATAGCAAATTTGCATTGCACCATTGAGCTAATCATACACTCAAACACAACAAACACAACACTTGATTTACAATTACATTCACACAAAACACACACAATCAGTCTCAAAATCACACATTGTACACACACATTCACATCACCTCAAGCAAACCACTCTTACTTATACCGACAGCTTGCAAACTTTCGTCGTCGCCTTCTTAACTATAAATCTTACAAATGGCTAATAACGCAATTCAATTAATCAATAACATCGATGAACTCTCTGTATCAGTGACGCATACATGCTCTCCTGAGCAAACTCAATCGTTTTTGATAAACCCAAATAAACACCTGAAAGTCTTTTCACAAAACATTCGATCAATAAATTGTAACTTCATAAACTTACAAACTCTAATGCATCGTATCTCACTTGACTGTGACGTAATAGTCCTGACAGAATGTTGGCTTCCATGTTCTAGTAACTCGTTTCTTCCAATCCTTCCAAATTATACGATATTTAAAACAACCAAGCACATAAACCAAAGTGATGGCGTCGTTGTCTATATTAAGTCAGAAATTGTAGCGGTCGGTGAGGAACCAGACCTGTACCAATCTGCCTCAGGATTAATAATAAAAATTAACCCTGATGTGGCCTTACTCTGTATCTATCGCTCACCATCTACAGAAAACATACAGAACTTCCTCTCTGCCCTTAATCGCATACTTCCGTCGCTCCATGGCTTCGGAACAGTTGTGATAGCGGGTGACATAAATCTCGACATCAAACCTTCTTCTCTTGACACACGGTCCCACGAGTATTTAAATTGTCTCGCTTTTCATGGTTTTCTCCCAGCACATACCCTCCCAACCAGGGGCAAAAATTGCCTGGATCATATTATCCTGAGAACAAGGTCGCCCGCACTCATATTTGTTTATGAGTCTACCGTTACCGACCATGGTTCTTCACTACTTTGTCTGGACACCAAACGTATTTCTGCCACCACTACGTCTATCATAACAAAAATAAATTATGAGGCACTTGGTGCGTCAATTTTAAACATAGACTTTGACCCTATTCTTAGTACAACAGACGCAAATACCGCTACCGACGAATTCATTGAAAAGCTGACTTCAGTCATAGCCGAAAACACTGTAATTAAAAAAGTGACTGCAAAACAGAAGATTCTCAAACCTTGGATAACTCCTGGTTTGTTACGGTGCATGCGAAACAGAGATGCCATGCACAGAAACCTCAAGCAGACTCCAGATAACGAAACGTTAAATATAACCTACAAACGATACAGAAACTTTTGTAACAAAATTCTTAAAAAGGCAAAGAGGCTCTTTGATGCGGAAGAACTCAGCAAAGCAAGCAATAACCCAAAATTACTCTGGGACACCATAAAACGAGTAACAAATACCACAAAATCTACACAGTCGTCCAAACAACTGCTATCCTCATCATCCTCACCCGCACAGTCATGTAATAATGTGAATTCCTTTTTTGTCAATATTGGCAAGAAACTTGCAGATGACATTATGAAAACGAGGCCCTCACAGCAACTACCTATCTCACAAAACAGTTCTATACCAACTTCATCCTTTGTCTTGGATAAAACTGACCCAGAAGAAATCATATCCACCATAAATTCACTGCGACCAAACGCTGCTACTGGTTGGGATGGTATTTCATCTACAATATTAAAGAAATTTTCCACCACTCTGGCGCCTATTTTGTGCCATATATTCAATATTTGTTTTGAAACAGCTGTTTTTCCAACATCCTTTAAAAAGGCAATAATCTATCCAATCTTCAAGGGGGGCGACGGAACTTTGCCGAATAACTACCGTCCTATAGCTGTATTAACCGCTTTATCCAAAGTCCTTGAACGCTTGATAAACAAAAGATTGGTTAGTTACCTGGAGCATTACAAGATAATCTCGCACCAACAATATGGCTTTCGGAAAAATAAGTCAACCTGTGACGCAGTTCACGACCTAACCAGCTTTGTCATAGATCATATAAATAAAAATAAAAAGGTCCTTACTATATTTCTAGATCTCGCGAAAGCGTTCGACACTGTTCCCGTTTCCACACTCTTAGTCAAACTTGAGAAAATAGGCGTCAGGGGGTTACAACTGGATCTTTTCCAAAGCTACCTCTCCAATCGTTCGCAAAAAGTCAGGATCGATGGTCATGACAGCGACGACCTTCCAATTCACTATGGGGTACCACAAGGAAGTATTTTAGGCCCCACACTTTTCTTAATCTTTATTAATGACCTGTGTGATCTCAGTATCGATAATGCCAAGGTAATATCCTTTGCGGATGACACAGCCATAACCTTCATCTCGGATTCCTGGTCACAACTAGAGCATCAAGCTCAGCTTGGCTTTGACGTGGCGTTAAATTGGCTTAATTCACATACTCTAACCCTTAATACCTCCAAAACTAAATTTCTGACTTATTCTAACAGCTCGGTCGCTCAACCAAAGACTCCAATTTTGATCAAAGCTCACACTGGTCATCCACAAATACAGGGTCCAAATTGTCAATGCCCTACTTTAACCTCTGTTGAAAGCATCAAATACCTGGGAATAGTCTTGGACAGGAATCTCAATTTTAAGTCTCACATCGGTTTGGTAACTGGACGAGTTCGCAAACTGATATACATATTTAAAACTCTCCGGCATATTGCCAATCCCATTATAATACGTAATGTCTATTTCTCACTTTGCCTATCCATCGTAACGTATTGCATTTCTTGTTGGGGCGGCGCAGCTAAAACCACCCTCAAGCCGCTAGAAGTAGCACATAGGGCCATATTAAAAGTAGCCACTTTTCGTCCTATTCTGTTTCCAACTGATCAACTATACAATGACTGCAAAGTGCTAAATGTTCGGCAACACTTTATACTACAAACAGTCATTCTCCAACACCGCAACACCCCATACCGAATAATAGAAAATAAAAAACGTAGTAAACGTCGAAAAGATGGGATATGCACCCTGCCGCGTGTATGCTCAACTTTTGTAAAGAGATTTTTTCATTTTCTCGGTCCGTTTCTATACAACAAAATAAACGAAGAGTGTCCAATCTACGGACTAACGTATTACAAATGCAAAAAGATTGTACAATCATACCTCCAAAATAAGTCATATGACGAAACTGAACAGATCTTACCATAGGTGATGAAGATCGACAACCACACGCACACACACCACACACTCAATCACACACACACCACACACCCAATCACACACACACATACACCACACACCCAATCACACACACACACACACACACATAAACACACACACACACACACACACACACACACACACACACACACACACACACACACACACACACACACACCACACACACCCAGTCACACACACACATTTTATCTTAATTTTTAATCTTAATTTTTTTTTTTATTTTCAATGATAACAAAACGAATCTTGAACTTTTAATGGTCTTACTCAATTCTTCAAAATTGTAGCAGTAACATCAGAAGCACTATGTACCTTTACGTCATTGTACCTTAGGGGACCGGACTGCTTCTCCTTAACACAGGTTTCCATAACCTAGCTAGGAGAGCAGTGCTTACACCCACACGTTTGTAGAAATAGTACTGATTTTGTAAAACTGTATTTTTAACGTGTACCACTATCCTTTGTTTTGAGTAAATAAATAAATAAATAAAAAAAAAAAAAATAAAAAAAAAAAAAAAAAAAAAAAATGGTAAAACAATTTTTCAAATCGGTCCAGTAGTTTCGGAGCCTATTCAATACAAACAAACAATCAAATCTTTCCTCTTTATAATATTAGTGTAGGTGATGTATTTCTGTTGCCGCTATAACAAAAAATACTAAAAAAACAGAATAAAATAAATATTTAAGGGGGCTCCCATACAACAGACATGATTGCCGTTTTTATAGATAATGGTAATGGCGCTTCGTGCGCGAATTCGACTCGCACTTGGCCCGTTTTTTACGTTAACTATTAACGACAAATTATTCCTGTAACCACTCATTTATTGAGTAAATCATTTTTTTAAGAAGTAGCTCTCTAAGCTTTTTCTTAAATTTTGGTTGACGAAAATGTCTGATTGTAACCTATTATACAGATTGAAATTGAAAACATGCGACAAATCTAAATGAGAGATTGTACTCATCATTGTGAACAACTTTTAATATGAGATAAAACCTGAAATCGCGAAAAAAAAATCAGCTGTTCCCTACATTTATGTTCGCATAACTCGTCAAAATGTAGGGAACAGCTGATTTTTTTTTCGCATTTTCAGGTTTGGTCCCATGGTAAAAGTTGTTCATAATGATGAGTACAATCTCCCATTTCGATTTGTCGCATGTTTTCAATTTCACCCTGTATTATATTAACACGCATAGCTGAGCAGTTTTTTTTTAAACACCGCAGTCTTTGGTGCAAATTCTAGCACTAGTCGCTGACCATGCCTTGCTTTACGAGGATGGGTATCATCCCGTGTATAAATATCATTACTTAGCTTTCACAAATAGGCTAGAATTGGATTTTACAAACACAAATTTCAAAAATGTACAGTAAGAGACAGAAGTCCACTTACAGTTTCACAAATCTATCGCATCAAAGCAAGTCGCAATTACGACTTTTTTCTATAACAAGCATTTTGCACACATACACGATCTCGTATATCGCACTCTTTCATCATTATCTGGTTAGAAAGAGTGCGATATAATAATAATTTGCCTTAGTGACAAGCCTGCCATGTCGCCAGCGTAGATGGAGATAGATAGTATAATAACAAAAAAAAAAAGATGAGGGTGATTGTGAAACAAAACCAACTACTGGATTGAATAAAGTAGTCACGAGTACAGACTAATAGCTTATTACGACGCTGTTGGTTGGTGAACTTTGTTACGAGCGTTTGTGTTATTATTACGATTAGCCTGTTGTTTGATTATCTTCATTCAAGATGCAAGCAAATATTAGTATTGATGCCAGGCCAAATGTTGTCGCTTTGCATAAAAATGGGCTTAATACCTATTTCTCAAATTTCAACTGAAACCGTCTTATGTGTAAGTTATTTTTAAAGATTATAATTTTATTATGATGTATTTAAATCTATTAAGACTTTTCATGATTGTGACTTGCTACAGGAGGATTTGAATAGATTAAGTAAATATTGTGATGATAATAAAATTGCATTAAATATATCTAAATGTAAATATTTAAATTTTACGAAAAATAAAAAAGTAATTCGATTTAATTATAATTTATGTACAGAAAATCTTTCTAATGAAACTCAAATATGTGATTTAGGAATACTTTTGGATTGTAAACTTCATTTAAATCTACACACAGAGAAGATTATCTCTAAAGCATACCAAATGTACAGCCTTGTCATGAGAGCTTCCACTGATTAAACGCCCAGCCACGTACCTACTTGCAACTGTTGAAGTCCTTGGTTCGCCCGCAGCTGGAATACGGATGTATAATATGGGACCCCTACTACGATAAATATGTTAAAGCTATTGAAAGTGTTCAACGTAAATATATACGAACAATGCAGTATAAATGTCATCTCATATACCTGTCTTATGTGGAGTCACTGAAAAGGTTCAAATTGATCACTTTGCAGTCGAGATGACTATTACTCCAAACCATGATCCTTCATATATTGGTTCATAATAAATTCAACTGTATCGAACTAATTAATAATATTTCATATGTTGTGCCTAGAACTGTAATCAGACGAGAGGTGCGTGCTTACCCACTTTTTGCGACGACTACTAGCCGAACACATGCTGGTGATCGAGCTCCACTTCGTCGACTAGCAAACATTTATAATAGACACCTTTATCATTTAGATATCTTCTTTCTGTCTCAAAGAGATTTCAAGAAAAAAATTATTGATAGTTTGTGTGATGGTCAAAAATAAAATTAAGTGCGATTAGTAACTAACTAAAAGTTTAAGATACCTACTTAGTATTTAAATTGAATTTGTACTTAACCAATTAATAATGTACACAAGTAATCTGTGGAAACGTTGTTGATTGTACAATTAACCATATGTCTTATTTATATACTTTTCCTTTTTCTTTTATGTAAAACATATTGTACAATTGTTTGTTTTTCCCAAATAAAATAAATAAATAAAAAAAAATAAAATTGTGGTGTATGACTTTCTTATTAAATTAATCGGTAGTTGCAAGTGTGTTAATTTTTTTTTCGTTTCGTTTTAGAGAAATACTGTGAGGCGTTGGGTAAAGAGGTTTGAGGAAGAAGGTAGTCTGCAGAGTCGTGTAAGAAGCGGAAGGCCGCCGCTTATTAAACCGACTCAGCGACGTTTCATGGTGGAAGAATATGAAACAAACGGTTTCATTCCAACTAGAATGTTTGCAGATCAATTTGCTACATCATTGCGAACTGTTCGCCGTGCACTCCATGCTTAAGGTTTACATCATCGGAAACCAGCTAAAAAACCATTTTTGACTCAAAAACAAAGAGGAACGACTACGTTTTGCCCGGGAATATTTATTGTAGATTTTAATTGGGAGACGACTATTTAACATTATTCCGAATACAGAATCAGGTAGAATAAGTGTGAATATGTGAAGTTTTGTTGAAGTTTTAAATGACATAATGCTACCTACTGTGCGTAATGTTTCCCCTCGGAAGACTTTAGGAAACTAAGTTTTGTTCAAGATAATTGTCCAATACATCGTGCCAGTGTTGTAAAAGAGTGGTTTAGCCATCATGCTGATGTGCCAGCACGGTCCCCTGATCTAAACCCCATTGAAAATATTAGGTTTTTACCTATGAAACTGCCGTTCTGCAGTACTGGCCATTTCAAATCAAAATAATTTTTGTTTGGCTAAGAATTCCAATTTCAAATTAATTTTATTTTAAAAACATGGAATTTTGTTTCCAAAAGTAGTCATTTGTTTATTGATTAGTGTTACATTTTCATCGCATTTCAATATTTTTCGTCATCATGGATACGTTAAAAATTCGAGTAATTATGGAATATGAGTACCGTCGTGGCAGCAACGCGGCACAAGCGGCACGCAACATCAACGACGTTTACAGAACTAACACTACAAACCAACGCACCACCTGTTATTGGTTTGCTCGCTTCCGTTCTGGAAATTTCGACCTGAAAAATGAACCTCGTGGTCGTCCGAAGACTTTGGCCGACAGTGACCAATTAAAGGCGATTGTGGAAGCTGATGATACACAATCTACGGCTGAATTAGCAGCAGCTTTCGACGTTAGCGTCAAAACAATATTGGTTTTGCGTCAAATTGGCAAGGTAAAAAAGCTTGACAAATGGGTGCCCCACGAACTCAATGATCGCCAGCGCGAAGTACGCGTCGAGACGTGCCTTGCACTGCTCAACAGACAGACAAATGAAGGAATTTTGAACCGCATTGTTACCTGCGATGAAAAATGAATTCTGTTTGATAACCGCAAGCGCTCAGCAAGTTTGTTGGATCCTGGTTCAGCACCTAAACAATGCCCTAAACAAAAACTTACCCCTAGAAAAGTGATGGTCACTGTCTGGTGGTCTAGCGCCGGTGTGATTCGTCATAGCTTCTTACCAAACTGGGTGAGCATTACTGCAGATGTGTACTGTGATGAACTGAACACAATGATGGAGAAGCTGGCACATCTCCAACCAGCATTGGTCAATCGCTCGTCTCCGCTGCTCCTGCACGACAACGCGCGACCTCATACTGCACAGCAGACGGTCTCCAAGTTGCAAGAACATCATCATCAGCGTCATCCGCCCTACTCACCAGACCTTGCGCCTACAGACTACTACTTTTTAAAGAATTGGGATAACTTCTTGGTGGGAAAAAAATTCAATACCCGAGAGGCAGTACAAAATGCCTTTGAAGAATTTGTTGCCTCCCGTCCAGCTGATTTCTTTAAGAAGGGCATCAATAAACTGCCACTTCGTTGGCAAAGATGCATTGATTGCATGGGTAATTACTTCGATTAATACAAATAAAAAATACATGAAAAAAATTCGTTCAAATTTTTTCATACAAAACGGCATAAAAAATATGGGGTTTAATGGTTCAAAGATGGGAACCACGAGATGAGAGATGTCCTGAGCAGCTTAAATCTCATTGCACTCAATTGTGGGATAATTTACGTGGCACAGATATATGTGCAAACATTGTTGCCTCCATGCGTCGGCGTCTGCTTAGCTGCATTGACTTTAATGGATACCAAATATTAACTCTTCAAACGTCGATTGCACACCATGTTTGTAGATAACAATAGATTTTTAATTGTGGTGTGACGGGTAAAATATTACGCTGTATTTTACAGGGGAAGTGCTGGTCCTAATATAAATAGTAAGTAATACGTATGTTAGTTTATGATTGCAAGATTGGGGTTAAGCTTCAATCTTCTTTTCTCTTTGAGAAAATGAATAATTAACCTATAATCTCAATAAAGTTATACAACGTGTAACGGAAAGGGGGTATCAACCCTGAAGGAGGTGAATGTGCTCATGAAACTCAACAACTTTCCCCAAAGAACATAGGTCGAAATATGAAAAAAAAATTTGGCCCTCCCATAGTAAATCAATCAGCTGGTAGTCAGTTTTGTAAGGGAGGGCCAAATTTTTTTTTCATATTTCGACCTATGTTCTTTGGGGAAAGTTGTTGAGTTTCATGAGCACATTCACCTCCTTCAGGGTTGATACCCCCTTTCCGTTACACGTTGTATAAGCATTTATGAATAATATCAACAGACTTGATAAAATTTTTGATTTTTTGACTTATTTAATAATAATTTAAATAAATGATTCTGCAAATACATAACCTACTATTATTTAATTTCAACCTAAAATATTACCTATTCCTTTATAATTGATTGCTTTTGTAATTTTCGGTTTAAAAGCTAATTTTATTATAATAATTATATATAACATTAATTTAAATATAAAACATGAGTATTGGTTGTTTATTTATAATAAAAAACTAAAAAAATCATAAAATCGATCTATTCAAACGAGTGGGTTTCGAACCAACAGGCACTCGTTTACAAGTCATACATTGACTCCACTTTGCCACATGAACTGATGATTATAGATTCAAATTTTCTTAACTTTAGTTTCGGATTGGTTCGGTGCGAACACTAATATGAAGAAAACAAAAGTATATTGTTATCTTTGTCTAGTATTGACCCCACACACTATCACCTTCTCGTAGTTATAGCGTATGACGAGTAAATGTTTGTGTTGAAAGCACTCACACGTGTGTATACGCGCAGTACCGTGCAGGCGAATATGGTCGTTGAGGTGGAAGTGGATTTATGTCGCCTGATTGTACATACTCGGTGGGGGTAATATTTTGATTTTATTAAAGTGATGCTTACAAGAGTCATATAGAGGAATGTCAACAATTGCTCTTAATGCAACGTTTTTGGGATAGAAACGCCCGCTGGTAGTCTGTTGAGTTTCCCCACAGTATTAATCCGTAACGTAACACCGAATTTACATAACCAATACGTACGTTGTGTTGATGTAGTTCTTAGTCTGTTTAAAACATAAACGAAACTATTTACTTTTTTGCAGACTCCATCAATATGTGCTTTCCAATCTAGATAAGTGGTGAATCCAAGAATCAATGCCTACTTGTATCGGACAGATTTTTCGTAGGAAGGATTAGAGGCAAATAAGAACAGTAAGTAAGTACAGACGCCAGCACATCAAGCTACCCGAAACTGTCAGATTTTCCCAATCAACTTTGAACCTTATGCTTTAGTGATAAAGACGAAAATCTATTAAAGAAATCTGACAGATTGTAGTAGCTTGATGTGCTGGCGTCTGTACATGGTCTAAGTATTTATTAAAATTCATTAAAGTTTTGAAGTATTTCTTGTACGGGTCTGTTTTGTAATTTTTTTTTTTTTTGTGAAATATGTATGGCCACAGCTCAGATTTTTGTGGTTCCATTTTCACCGATCTGATTACCTTATTACAAATTCAGTCACAGATAACAAACAAACAACGGTTAAGCCACACGCGATGAGTCAAAACAAAATTATCATAATGGCGTCTGCGTCTATTCTTTCTACGAGCAAGGCTGCCAACTGAGCACTAGCAAAGATACGTTCGAAAAAAAAAATCAAACTGGACACCCTACCATAGAGCAAATAATCTCTTGTGCACACGAGTTTTTTAACAAGTAATCACTCATCTGTGGTGGGTGACCGACCGAGTACCGATTCCTGAATCGGTAACAAACAAACAACGACCACTAATCACCACCACCATCACCACCACCACCACCACCACCACCATCACCACGATAGGTACTACTTGTTACTCAGTTCTAAAGTATCGATGCCAAAAGTACTTCGTATCGAAACAAAAATGTCGAGTAACTATGTACAGACGCCAGCACATCAAGCTAACCGAAACTGTCCAATTTTCCCAATCCACTTTGAACCTTATGCTTTAGTGATAAAGTTGAAAATCTATTAAAGTAATTTGTCAGATTGTAGTAGCTTGATGTGCTGGCGTCTGTAATAGTATTTTCTCGTATCGTTGATGAACGGAACGTACTTGTAGATAAGTAAATAAAAGTCTTGTTGTATGATATTTACAGCAAGTGACTCAAAAGGCCGACACAGCGAAAATAAGGAAAAATATGTTATTTCTCTGATTTCGGAAAATTGTAATTGGGTAACGAATTAATTTCGTAAACCCAGCAGTCTTCTTTCCACTCACATTAAACAAAACTGCCCATTCGAGCTCTCGTTAAACTCGCTCGTTATTTATATCAGCTTATTTACCTACTCGCTATAAATCCCGTCGAACATATTGCAGAATTAATTATCTCGTAATACACCTGAACTCTCTGTCTCCCCAACACGAGGGAGCTTCATCGGCGACACGGCGGGACACAGAGGGACACAATGCTATTCCGTGCTATCCCCCATTAGGAGATGGTATTTTTCGCTTAGCAGTGGCACGGTGTGTGTTGCAATGAAAAGCGCGGCGCGGCTCGGGCTGGTCCGGGGCTTTGCTTTGATGTGGGTCGGCGAGTGTCGGCGACGGCGCAATTACTGCAGATTTGTGATATTAGTGCCTGCGGCTGCGGCTGGGCGCGGAGCGGTGCGGCGCGGTGCGGAGCAGTGTGGGGTGGAGCGGTGCGGAGCGGACGTGTCCGACGTGCCGCGCCTGCAGCGTGCAGACCAGGGGACGGGGGTTAGGCTTATAATAAGCACATCGAAATTTTATAATATCATTGACATAACAAAAAAGTGCTCACAGTAAGTCCATTCCGTTTAACGCGAAATGAAGTACATATTTCTCTCGATACTGTTAAAGCTCTTTTACTTTTCGCCTCGGGTTCTGTTCAACTAGGATTTAAAACATCGATAGCTACGTGGAGCTAGCTAAGTATAGTTTTCCTGGTAAACTAGATTTTTTTCACCCCAAGAGCAGTTTGGACTGAGGCAAAAAGACCATTGTATTTCTTTCAGATTACAACTAAATACATAATTCACATTAATAGAATCAAACTGACCTTCTGTCTCTGTTGTGACAGCCGCCGGCGTTTCTCTACTGTATCCTATTACAGATTAAAAGATAGCGTGTATACTGATGATGCTTGTAAAAAGTGATTTCAACGCACAACGACGCGATAAAAAACATTATATTCAGGTAACAGTCCCTAATTTCATAGAAAAAAAAAAACGCTAGTGGATGAGTTACGATCATAATTTGTGAGCTGTCAATTTGATCAAAGCAATCGTTACTTATTAATAATAGTTTGAGCTGTAATCGACATCAATAAAGCGAAGACTTCGTGAACTCTCAATCAATCTTGTTGACCTGAATAAATTGTAAGTATACGGACAAACGACCGCACACGACACTTGAGATACAAAAACGGTCTTTACTGCTACGACATAAAGTCGCAATCAATGTCGGATGTTACCATGGACGTGCGGCTGACTGTCGTAAAGTAACCACATGGCATGCTTGTGTACACCGCAGCCCACACACTGCGCGTGCTCTCAAGTCAGCATCACTCGGAGCGGAGTGACGCGCGGCCGCGTGGTGTGGGCAGACCGGCAGGCAGACAGGCAGCAAAAACAAAGCAAAGGAAGCGAGCCTACACACACAATCATGGAAAGATGACTGACTTACGAAACAAAACTACGGTTGAAGAGCGAGCGAGTTACAAAGGAAGCGAGCCTACACACACAATCATGGAAAGATGACGGACTTACGAAACAAAACTACGGTTGAAGAGCGAGCGAGTTACAAAGGAAGCGAGCCTACACACACAATCATGGAAAGATGACGGACTTACGAAACAAAACTACGGTTCAAGAGCGAGCGAGTTACAAAGGAACCGAGCCTACACACACAATCATGGAAAGATGACGGACTTACGAAACAAAACTACGGTTGAAGAGCGAGCGAGTTACAAAGGAAGCGAGCCTACACACACAATCATGGAAAGATGACGGACTTACGAAACAAAACTACGGTTGAAGAGCGAGCGAGTTACAAAGGAAGCGAGCCTACACACACAATCATGGAAAGATGACGGACTTACGAAACAAAACTACGGTTCAAGAGCGAGCGAGTTACAAAGGAACCGAGCCTACACACACAATCATGGAAAGATGACGGACTTACGAAACAAAACTACGGTTCAAGAGCGAGCGAGTTACAAAGGAACCGAGCCTACACACACAATCATGGAAAGATGACGGACTTACGAAACAAAACTACGGTTGAAGAGCGAGCGAGTTACAAAGGAAGCGAGCCTACACACACAATCATGGAAAGATGACTGACTTACGAAACAAAACTACGGTTGAAGAGCGAGCGAGTTACAAAGGAACCGAGCCTACACACACAATCATGGAAAGATGACGGACTTACGAAACAAAACTACGGTTCAAGAGCGAGCGAGTTACAAAGGAACCGAGCCTACACACACAATCATGGAAAGATGACGGACTTACGAAACAAAACTACGGTTGAAGAGCGAGCGAGTTACAAAGGAAGCGAGCCTACACACACAATCATGGAAAGATGACTGACTTACGAAACAAAACTACGGTTGAAGAGCGAGCGAGTTACAAAGGAAGCGAGCCTACACACACAATCATGGAAAGATGACGGACTTACGAAACAAAACTACGGTTGAAGAGCGAGCGAGTTAAACAGGAAGCGAGCCTACACACACAATCATGGAAAGATGACTGACTTACGAAACAAAACTACGGTTGATACGAGCGAGTTACAAAGGAACCGAGCCTACACACACAATCATGGAAAGATGACTGACTTACGAAACAAAACTACGGTTGATACGAGCGAGTTACAAAGGAACCGAGCCTACACACACAATCATGGAAAGATGACGGACTTACGAAACAAAACTACGGTTGAAGAGCGAGCGAGTTACAAAGGAAGCGAGCCTACACACACAATCATGGAAAGATGACTGACTTACGAAACAAAACTACGGTTGAAGAGCGAGCGAGTTACAAAGGAACCGAGCCTACACACACAATCATGGAAAGATGACTGACTTACGAAACAAAACTACGCTTGAAGAGCGAGCGAGTTACAATGGAAGCGAACCTACACACACAATCATCGAAAGATGACTGACTTACGAAACAAAACTACGGTTGAAGAGCGAGCGAGTTACAAAGGAAGCGAGCCTACACACACAATCATGGAAAGATGACTGACTTACGAAACAAAACTACGGTTGATACGAGCGAGTTACAAAGGAACCGAGCCTACACACACAATCATGGAAAGATGACGGACTTACGAAACAAAACTACGGTTGAAGAGCGAGCGAGTTACAAAGGAAGCGAGCCTACACACACAATCATGGAAAGATGACTGACTTACGAAACAAAACTACGGTTGATACGAGCGAGTTACAAAGGAACCGAGCCTACACACACAATCATGGAAAGATGACTGACTTACGAAACAAAACTACGGTTGATACGAGCGAGTTACAAAGGAACCGAGCCTACACACACAATCATGGAAAGATGACGGACTTACGAAACAAAACTACGGTTGAAGAGCGAGCGAGTTACAAAGGAAGCGAGCCTACACACACAATCATGGAAAGATGACTGACTTACGAAACAAAACTACGGTTGAAGAGCGAGCGAGTTACAAAGGAACCGAGCCTACACACACAATCATGGAAAGATGACTGACTTACGAAACAAAACTACGCTTGAAGAGCGAGCGAGTTACAATGGAAGCGAACCTACACACACAATCATCGAAAGATGACTGACTTACGAAACAAAACTACGGTTGAAGAGCGAGCGAGTTACAAAGGAAGCGAGCCTACACACACAATCATGGAAAGATGACTGACTTACGAAACAAAACTACGGTTGATACGAGCGAGTTACAAAGGAACCGAGCCTACACACACAATCATGGAAAGATGACGGACTTACGAAACAAAACTACGGTTGAAGAGCGAGCGAGTTACAAAGGAAGCGAGCCTACACACACAATCATGGAAAGATGACGGACTTACGAAACAAAACTACGGTTGAAGAGCGAGCGAGTTACAAAGGAACCGAGCCTACACACACAATCATGGAAAGATGACTGACTTACGAAACAAAACTACGGTTGAAGAGCGAGCGAGTTACAAAGGAAGCGAGCCTACACACACAATCATGGAAAGATGACTGACTTACGAAACAAAACTACGCTTGAAGAGCGAGCGAGTTACAATGGAAGCGAACCTACACACACAATCATGGAAAGATGACTGACTTACGAAACAAAACTACGGTTGATACGAGCGAGTTACAAAGGAAGCGAGCCTACACACACAATCATGGAAAGATGACTGACTTACGAAACAAAAGTACGGTTGATACGAGCGAGTTACAAAGGAACCGAGCCTACACACACAATCATGGAAAGATGACGGACTTACGAAACAAAACTACGGTTGATACGAGCGAGTTACAAAGGAAGCGAGCCTACACACACAATCATGGAAAGATGACTGACTTACGAAACAAAAGTACGGTTGATACGAGCGAGTTACAAAGGAACCGAGCCTACACACACAATCATGGAAAGATGACGGACTTACGAAACAAAACTACGGTTGAAGAGCGAGCGAGTTACAAACGCACTGTAAGTTTTCCATTGGCTCACCTTTAGGGACTAAGCCGCAATATTATTACTATGTACTCCGAGCGGTAAAGACGCCATAAATAACCACAATTTATTTCATAAGCGGCACGAGGACGTTCATCCTCCTCATCACTTAGAGGTATTCAACGCCTCCCACGGAATTGCTGCTTATCGAGATACCCTAATGAAAATAGGTTTTCTGGCCTTTTTAATTAAATACAGGTTTTACGTTATTTATTTTTTCTACCTGTGGTAGAAACAAGTATTCATTTATTATTAAATTAGTATTCATTTAATAATATTTGAATGCCACACCAAGATCCTGACAAGTGACGGGGACGCTATAATGAAAGCAGATGGATGCGGGTTCGATGCCTGCTGAGATGTGCGAGTGATACGGTCGATACAATGTCTAGACTTCTATATCAATTCACGCAATACTAGACAACTCTCTGCCAATACGTCTAATTCATATGCATTGGAAGGCACCAGACATCATTTCAATAACCTATGTACCTAATACTAAATCTAGATTGTATTACTTATGTCGATCCAAACGAATTTCTACCTAACCGCAAATTGACAGATGATTTTTGTTATTTTGAACAATGTATCATGTCGATGTGTCATTGGATTATTGTTCATGAGATATCCATAGAATAGATATTAGTTCCACCTCGGCAAGTTAAAGTTATTTACCTGTCTGTACCCGCGTGGTGTCTAAAGGTGCATTGCAAAAATTGTTCGTGATCGCTCTGTTGGTATTCCATGAATCGATATTTCACTTCTTTGTGGGGAAATGAGTGCTTGTGTGAAATATGGTCGCTGCACAATGGCCGCCGCAGACAATCGCGCTGGGTCGCGTGACGTTGCTGTCGTGCCGGCTCGCAGGCCGCAGCTCGCTCACTGGCACACAGTAGATGGCTCCAGAAGGACTGCTCCATTAAAGAGTAAAGGAATCCAGGTACATGCGCGCGCAGGTAGGTGCGCTCGTGCGGCAGTGTCAAACTATGAGAGTTCCTACTTCAGACGAGTGCCAGTCGCGCGTGCGCTTGCACTATTGTCTCTCGTTGCATGGAGCCGGCCTTCTGCTTATCTCCTCAGTGCCGCCGTTCGCTCACTGTTCTCTGCAGATGGGATCTGAGATTAGAGATAACGTGGGCCGTCCGTATTAGCCGCAGTTATCATGAACATCAGCAGATATACAGACGATGACATTGTACATAATGTATCGACCGCGAGTACGAACTGATCTCACGGCTGTGTTCGCAAGCAGCTGCCGAGCCTAACAGTTCGAACTTATATTGCTGGTATACGAGTGTGGCGACTTCGTTGTCCAGTTACAGTCGAAATTGTGACTACTAGAATCACCTCATAGAAAATATGTAGCTTATTTTTTCTTTATCTTTTCTTCTTATTATACTTTCTTTATATTTAATTGGATATTATTGTTAAACTAGAAACTAACTGTAAACCGGTTTCCGAGGATTTCAGGCACAGCTGCTGCCTCGCCTGAAATCCATGAAAAACGGTATTTATGTTGTGCTCAAATCTACAGCGAAGTACATATTATTAGATAGTGAATGTAATACTAGCTAAGGCCCCCCATTGCCCCCGACACCGAAGCCACGCTTGCAGATACTAAATGTCTGTATGTGCATTTAACCTACCTTATATAGCTGCAGCGGTAAAAATGTCTTTAAGTAATAAAAGCGTTCGATAAATGCAGAAACATTCTCGTTCATATTCCCATGACAATGAACTATTTAGTATAACAGTCTGTAACACAAAAGTGGTTCTTTCAAAGTGGTTCTTATCATCATCCAGTAACTTTCCAACCTTCAACATGATAAATAGTATTTATAATGGAGGCACCATTATAAATACTAACGTACAAACTGGCTTAAATTGTTCACTAAGAACTTCGTGGTTATCAAAAGTCCACGTAGCACAGTGATCAAACGTCTGCTTTCCATTGAGAATACCTCCTCGTTTGTAAGTTAAGACACAGACGGTGCCCTGGGGGACGCCGCAAAGGCTTTGATATTACAAATTCATCGTTTTTTAACGAAACGATATCAAATATCGTTAGCTATAGCTTGGCCATTTTACAGACTTGTTTGAAACGATTTACATCGGATAAAGTCGAAAGTGGTCGGAAACCTGTAATATAAAGCAAAGAGCTTGCCAAACAAATTAGTAATACATTGCCGGAAGTAAATTGCTATTACAACAGAAAAGGATGTTGCGTAAATCCCCGAAATCATAGTAAAACTCATAATTAGCTATTAGACCCGGCGCACACTGCCTGGCGGCACGGCATGGCAAGGTATTTTTAGGCGACGAATAAAAATATAACTTATTAGTATGGAACTAAAGTGGAAATTTCAATATTAACGGTCGTACGTACAAAAACAATACCGCGGTATGCTTAGGCTTAGGCATGCCGTGTCGGCCGCCTTCGGAACGCTTCGGCACCCCTCGGAACGCTTTGGCAGTCTTCGGGATACCGCGGCAAGACAGCGCCCGCCCGAACTCTGCGGCCTCGCGCGTAGCTTCATTAGCAAGGATGCCTCGGCATGCCTAAGGACGCTTCGGCATGCCTACGGACGCTTCGGTATGCTTAAGGACGTCGCGGGCATAGTTACCGCTAGTGTGCACTTACGTGTAGGGATAACATCATTAATGTCACTCCTACTCTCCCTGGCGTAGGCAAAGAGGTATATTTATTTATTCCTTTATTTCAGGCAACTAAGACCCATAGAAAAAACAATACATACTACTACAAACATACTTATAAACTAATACATACAAAATTATCACAAATACAATACTATAATGATATAACTTAAAATACTATAAATACATACAACATAACAAACTTATACTACTGCACACGAAGTGTCGGCGTCGTGTTTCGCTGACTGGTGTCATGTAGCCTGCCACGAAACCGGCGATACACAACACCCTTCAGCCAGAACTTTTCCTTGAGGAACTTCTCGAGATGATGTGTCGGAACACGCAACACGAACGACTTGAAGTTCGTGTCGTGACGCGGCTCCAAGTTCTCGACCCTCAAAGTCCAGTTGGTCTTCACACGCAGGTACTCTACGATCTCCTCAACCTATTTGAATTGAATCAGACGCGACTCAAATCCCGGACTATTCTAGGAATAAGAAGGATAACCATCTAGGCAGGGATGGAATTCGAACGCGTCCTGGATTTTAAAAATGTTGCGGTTAACTAGTTTGAAGCCGAATCATCCCATTCGATTAAAGCAGATTGTTTGAGTTAAATCATAAAATTTAACATAATCGGAGTCCGTTATTCCTAAACTCCCTTTCAAATATAAAAGTATTAAGAACCTGCTAAATTCATTCATCAGAACCACGAAAAAAAAAATGGGAGTCTGCATAGATCCCTCAGGAATTCCACTTCTTTAGGCGATAAATTATTTACTGCGAAGTATGTATTCCACTTTTAGCATCGTAATAAGTATCCGATTCTATCATTTATTATATCGGCTTCAATCTAATCATAAAATATGTTCCAGTTCCCTCTATCTGGCAGAATCTTGATGCTCCGAAATTTATTTGGCATAACACACTTGGCATAATCTTCTATAAACGAATATTTTTAAGGCATAAAAAATATGGTTCACCCTTGTTTGGTATAACAACGTTTTATCGAAAATCGCTCCGGCTAATTTTAGTTACAATAAAGTCATTTCGTATAATTATTCATTTGACCGAATAATTAATTGATAGTTTTTTATGTAGCATATTTATTTCTTTGATATAATGTAATTTGACCGAATTTTCTAATACACTAATTTTATTTAAACTAATGTTTCACTAGACTAATAATGATTTAATCGAAAGATCGTATCGAATATTCAGTTCATCAATAATTCGTTTCCTTTCATTGTCTATAAACTAACATTGTTCCTTCACCTACTGAATTCATTAATAATTATTTTTATTTTTATTTTGGGCTTGGCCGACGGAGCCCCGCTACGCGGGGACGCCGCGGATTGAGAGAGCTTCAAAATTCTACAGGATAATTAACCGACTCGTCCATGTCGACCATGGTGTCAACTGAATTATTTAATCATTTCTTCACCTTCGAATGTATATTTATCAACATTTCGTTGCTCTCTCGCATAACCACTCCATCGGTTTGTCTGTAATATTTTCAACATTAGGATACATTTTATCTATAAGTCCCTCAACTGTTGATACATACTTCATTTGGTATTTGTATCAACGCATCTATTTGTGGAAAGTTTCCGTTTCCGATTTCCGAGGCGATCGGCGGCGGCGATCTCTCGCGTCCGGCCCTGGTACGGAGCGAGAGTGCATGGGAATTCGTCACCTTCTGCGAAGCAGTCATACTTGCGAAGGAGGAGGCGGAACGCGTGAGGGAGAGGCAATCTTTGCGCCCTCACGCCCCTAGTCGCCGCAGGAGACACCCTGGGCATCGCGAGTCAAGAGCCGACTCCCGCCCACCGTAGGCGCGGGCTTGCGGACTGCGAGCAATGGGCAGTTCGTCGTCCGGTAAGGACCAGGCCTGGGTCGACGGCGCGTTGTGTTCCACGCGCGCCTCAAAGAGATGTCAGCAGTAACTGACGGGGTCCGCTAGGGCCGATGCCTGCCAGGGTCGCGGATTGTTCGAAAGAGTTACCGTGGCCTTTGGCACAGGCAACTGAAGGAACACGGCTGGGGGTAGAATTATCAAAAACGCTGAGATACGTATAAACTAATTTTTAATTTTCTGCCTAAACACGAAATTTGAAGATCCTAACTTCAAAACTGACGGACTTTCATTTAAACTTCCATCCCCTATTTTATCCCTTTAGGGGTTGAATTCCGAAAAATCCTTTCTTAGTGGATACTTACACTTTACAAAGAATACACCCTCCAAGTTTCATGTCTTTAGGACCGGCGGTTTGGGCTGTGTTGATAGATCAGTCAGTACCGGTTGCCTTTTTATTTATTTTAGTTGCGGTTGTGTTATATATATAGACAATGGCATACTTTTAAGATGGCAGGCAGAATTTTATTTGGCATAAATTACCTTTGGCAAAGTCAACATTCCGCATAATTTCGTTTAGCATAACGTTTATTTAGAGCAAAGATTAATTGGTATAATGCCATTTATACAACGTGTAACGTTAAATGCGCAAAACCTGAAAATAGTTTGGTCAGAATAACGAGCAGAATTAAGTGAACCACTTTTTGATATAGGTCACATTTTTCAAAAAATCTTCATTAAAAACGTTGCCGTATCTATTTATTAATATTAGGTGGTCTCATAAGTTCTTGCCATATTTTATTTGCGTCAACTGCGAGCTATTATGCTATATGAGCATCGACTTAAAGTCTCTTCAACAGAAACGGCTAAAAAGATTAACATTGCATTTGGACCGGGTACTACTAGCGATAGGACTGTTCGTTTCTGGTACAAGTGTATTGACACCGGTGATACAAGCTGCAAAGATCAACCTCGCCCAGGCCGACCCACCAGCTTCGATGAAGATGCTTTGCGTCACGAACTTGAGCTACATCCAGACTATAGTACGCGCGATTTAGAGAAGGCGCTTGGACAATCCCACGCGACTATAGATCGTTATCTCAAATCGATGGGATATCTCATGCGTTAACGGACCATGACCGGGCCGTTCGTGTGGCCATTTGTCAAAGTTTGTTACTTCGTCCGCACAGATGAGACTTTCTCAAGGACATTATTACATGTGACGAGAGCTGGATACATTATGAAACTAACACGCGTCATGCCTATTGGGTTCCTCGCGGGGAAAACCCACCAGCCCAGCCTAAACTTAATGAACACGGTCGTAAGATTATGATGTCTGTTTTCTGGGATTGGCAAGGAATGATTTTCTGGGAACTCCTCGAAACTCATCAGACTATTAACGCCAATCTGTATATGATGCAGCTTCGCAAACTAGCAGAGATGTTAAAAATTAAGCGGCCAAAACGACTTGGAGTCCAACTTTTGCATGACAACGCACGACCTCATTGCGCCAAGTTAACACATAAACAGCTGGAGGAGTTAGGATGGCTGACTGTTCCACATCCGCCGTATAGCCCGGATCTTGCGCCTTCAGACTTTCATTTATTTCGAGCTCTTAAATTTCGTTTACTAAGAAAAAAAATTCTAAAATTCAGGAAGTATTAAAATTGAACTTGAAAATTTTTTCGAGTCCCAGCCTGCCTCATTTTGGGAGAAGGGTATTCAAATTTTGCCCAGTAGATGGCTGACTGTTGTTGATAACGAGGGAGACTATATAATTGATTAAATGTATTTTTTATTAATAAAAAAATATTAATAATAATTTGTTTTTTAACTGCAATAATTTATGAGACAACCCAATAGGTCAAGCAAGCCAATGTGAGCGCGGCGCAGCGGCCCGGTGACGACTCCTCCCTCGGTAAAGCGTCGTCGCAGACGGAAGAAACGATCAGAATGGCCAGTAAAACTAAAACAGCACATAAAACCTTTACGATTTTTTTAATGACTTATTTTCTCTCTGAAATAGGTCAATTGAATTAAAAATAATTTGCGGTGTCTGAGGTTTTGCGCATTTAACGTTACACGTTGTATAAAATAGTATTTTTAACCTAAAAATTAAAATATTTTCTAAATAGTCAATATGTTGTGCTACAGAAGTTAGTTACAGAAACGAATCGCTGCAAAACCGACTCCACGTAGTCTTGTCTGCCCTACCTAGAGTGTAATTTAAGCCCGCGTAGGCGCGTAGGCGCGGAGGGGCGAGGCGGCCCGCGAGCTGAGGCTTGCTGGCCAGCAGAACCGTTGCTGCATGGTTGCTGCATGCATGGTGTTTGCTTGATTGCATGCTTCTTACAGGAAAATAAAAACCACATACAACGTGTAACATTAAATGCGCAAAACCTGAAAATAGTTTGATCGGAATAACGAGCAGAATCAATTGAACCACTTTTTAATATAGGTCACATTTTTCAAAAAATCTTCATTAAAAACGTTGCCGTGTCTATTTATTAATAGTTCAAGCCATCACAGGCGCAAACCCGCCAAAATAGGTAAACAAACACAAATTGTTGTCGACCAATTTAAATTTACTCACGCGGGATACGGGTAATAATAGCTTTTATTTCAATGCAAATACGAATCTTCCATACAGTACCATGAATAAGACAATTTGAACTAAACAATAATGCTACCTATCTTTTTTTTAACTTAACCGTAACCTAAGGGTTAGAAAGAGAAATGACGATCTGCACGAAGGCGGGACGTGCGAAATACGTGACAGTAGCCATATTTACTTCAGTCTGAGCCGCGCCGGCACATGCGTCACAGGTGTAATAAAATTGTTTTATCCCGCTACCCCGGCGACGCGTGCGCGCGAATTTTGCGACTATGGCCTTTTTGTACACAAACATTGAATATTGTGAAATGGTGAGAATATTGGCGAGTTTTTTCCAAAGCCTGGAAAAGTGTGATGGAAACTAGGTTAAGAAAAGATCTTAGGTTATCTTTGAACAGTGATTTAAATAATCACTGTTCAAAGATAACCTAAGTTCTTTATGAGCGTAGATAGTAAATAATAATGTCAGCGGGGCGCAGCGGCCCGGTGACGACTCCTCCCTCGATAGAGCGTCGTCGTAGACGCAAGAAACAATCAGAATTGCCAGTAAAACTAAAACAACACATGAAAACTTAGCAATTTTTTAAATGTTTTGTTTTGTCTCTGAAATAGGTCAATTGAATTAAAAATCAGTTGGGGGTCTGAGGTTTTGCGCATTTAAGGTTACACGTTGCATATGTTATATGAAATGTATGCCAAAAGATGATTCTAATTGTAAACTTTCTTAGATATGATTTTAATGACTATCTATATATTTTAATTATTATGGATATGAAATTTATGCCTAAAGACGATTATGACTCAAAAAATTATGAGTTTTGAATGTATGATAAATGAGTGTTTGCGAAACGATTTTCTGCGAAATGAATTTTATGCAATCCGCTGTTATACAAAATAATAAATATTATGACATAAAACGTTCTGCTATAAAGGGTGGATCCAATGTGTTCACATCAATACTCCCTATTTTGTAGTCGTATATTTGGGGAGTGCATCATCAGACATGAATAGAGCCGCCACTTGGACATGCACAGAATGCAGCCTGACTGCCGAGTGCTGCGCAGATCTAGGTCATGTGCTGCTCTTATAGCGGCGACCTATTTGTGACGCTGACGCCTTTCTATATTTCGGCCTGTCTCGAATGGAGTCGCTAAATTTGGCTGATGTAAAAGGCTTGTGGGGAAACGATCCATTTAAAATGAATAAGTGATCTGATCAGAGATGATTCATATAAAACTTTAAACAGGGCAAGCTCTTTTTATATAGTACATGAACAGATTTTTGGATAAGTTTTATGTATTACATAAGCTCTGATATTTTAATGCAGTTCACAAAACATGTACCTTCTGACAACGAATGAAAGGGGTTTGTTCGGAACAAGAAAGGTGGTTCGTTCGGAACAAGAAAGGTGGTTGGTTCGTAAATAATAATATTAACGGCACGCTTAGCAGGACTCGTTCAATTCGTTCAGGTCGGATAAAAGAGAACCTGAAGTAAATCACCTGCTTCCCCCGTGACTTGCGGATCGTGTTCTTATTCCTGCACCTGAACCTACTGACGGAATTCTATATGCACCGAGTGGGCGGATTAGCGAGACGAGTCTTACGCCGAATTTAAAGGCACGTTTTATGTCTGAAATGTTGCGAGATTACTTTTCCATGGCTTGTGAACATTTTGTGCGGTGACTGTTCTGTGAGTTGCTTCATCTTTGGTTTTGTAATGTTTGTTCAGTCATGTGAAGCCACGTCGTAAACAACCTTCGGCGCATGGTATTCGCCCCTGAATAATGAGTTATGTCAGTCTACTACTACTACCTAATAGTTTCCTTAAAGTAAATGTCAAATAATGAAGTATTACTAAGATGCTAGTGACGAAGCAGAACAGGCGGCAGCTAATAGCTCCATCAAATGTTTGTTTAGCGTCGACGTCACCGCGCGGGTATTGAGTAATCAAAACATCAGTCACGGGTGCGCTTCCCCGGACCGATCGCCGTCAGCGGTCGTACGGCCGCGCCCGGGTGACTTTTAAGCCGTTCACGTTTTTGGGTTAATAACTAAATCGCCGAGCTCTTCCGAGAAGTAACGAGTTGCCAGTTTGATTGGTCATCGTGTTTACACCCAGCGCCCGTTAACAGATACTTGATCGATTTACATTAAAGCTAGAGTGTTGCTCCACTGATATTTTATGTTTCTCCATGCTCCTCACTGGTGTCAGTTCCAGTTCTCGATCTCTGTGCGCCTTAAGCCTCCTCTACAATTGTTCGAAATGTCCCCCATTTTGTCTTATGCACTGACGGGCGCGCTTACGCAAATTTCTATTTAATTTACTTAAAACGTAATGATTGTTTTTAACATTGTTAAATGCACTTTTAATTTGGTTTCGCGAGGTATGTATCTGAACGGAAGCGTGACACGTGCGCGTCAACCTGTAGCATCCGGGCGACTGAGAGGTTTTTTTCACCCCCGCCCCGCTGTGCGCCCGCGCCTAGTGCCGCTATGACCGGCCGTGACCTGTTGTGCGCATATGATTGAGGATATGTACTTAGTGTCGCTCGATATCCAACTTGTAACCTTTTTTAAATATTTATGGGACACAATATAACATGGTGTAAAAATTATTGGAATCGATTCAGTTACTGATTCTGAATAAACTACATTCAGATTTGCAATATACTAAAAATAATGATGTACTTCATCTTGATCTTAATCACGCCAACAAAGCGGAAAAATAAAATCATAAAAAAAAAATAGTGTAGGTACCTCCAGTACACGTAAAGTGGAGATGCTTTTTTCTCGTCTACCCCGTGGTGTGGCGTATCGTTGGATAGGTCTTTCAAAAATATTGCGGATTTGTGAAAACAATTTTTCGATTCAGGGATCCGTTTGTGAAATATTAAAAGTGCTTTAAAGTGTTAATTTGTGTTAGAGTCAAGAGCCCGCCGTGGTTCGACACGCACTTGGCCGGTTTTTTTTTATTGTGTTTGTGCGCGACGATCGACTAACGACTATGAGCGAGGAAAATTCAAAGAATCTTCGCTAAAAATCTTCGAAAACATTTTATGCCCGCTCGAAGTTAAGTCGTTAGCCGACATTTTAATTGTCAATCGTAAAAGAAAAGTCGTAAAGTGGTTTAGGCAGAGCGCAGTGTCGCGGCCGGGCTGGCTGAGCGGGCGGGCAGGCGGGCAGGCGTGGGCAGACGCGGTCAGGCGGGCAGGCGGTGATCCCGAGGAGCGCACTATAATGAGCCATTGTGCGCTGCGCCGGTGCCGACAACATTTTCGCACAAAAAAACAAGCAATTTACTTCCAGAACCGCGCAGTGCCGAATTGGGGTGCTCTTTTGTTCCCGTTTAGTGCTCGAGCACTTCGGGGAGCCATTAAAATTACTGCTTTTTTGTGTCGCACCGTGGAAACATGAATAAGAGATTGCCACTGTTTGTCGAGAGTTTTTTCTTAATAATGAGATAGTAAATAAGTGCAGCGATTGAGTGCAACAGCGACCATCTATCACGGGATATGAATGTTGTTATGTGCAGCTGTCGGCGACGGGCGGCTCTCGTGGACGGGGCCCAGAGGAGGAAGTGGGTCGCTCGATACCAGCCATTGCAAACTTTATGAAGACGAGGCTATAAACGGAATGGAAAAATAGACTATTCATACATTAGGTGCGGCATACTTGGCTGCATAAAAATACCATAAAATACAGTAATGGCGCTTTATATCCCCCATAACGTGCTTTATTTCATAACATGGCGCACAAGTACATACTTATTTATGCGTATTGCGTAACCGATATCGTTCAGTTTGATAATTTCTACGAAAATATTGATATTGCCCTTTACCTGATGGTATTACAGTCATTTGATAGTCGGGCTCGAGGCCGGCCAGCGGACGCCGCCGCCGGCCGGGGCGCGCCGCGTCACACGAGTGTGGCTGCGGCCTTATGCCGATACTTATCAATATTTCATCAGAATTGTATAAGCAACCATTATTCTGTTTGTGACAATGGTCGCTGAATCAACAAAGCGCTTCACAGAGAACAACAGGCTGGGCGCAGCAAACTTTCACGACAATCGCTATGTTTTTAGTCACCAATTATACAAGTCATAGAAGCTATTAGCTGGAGCCCTATCGCGGGGGCAGGCTCCCCGCAGCCCCCGCCGCTCCCAGCGCCGAGGACGTCCGGTCCAGACTGCAAGCCGCACAGAAAGTTTTGAATTTTAAAAACGTATGCTCATAAATGAAACATTGCACGAACTTGGTCGTGATCAATCAAACGAAATTTCATTTTAAGATAGCTGAGTGCGGGCAATAAATTGAAACAGACAGGCTTTTGAACGAGGCGAGCAGGCGAGCATGCGAGGCAGGCGAGGCAGGTGAGTGGGCGAGGCAAGCGGGCGAGGCAGGAGACAGGCTGAGCGTGTGGATGAAACTTGAGAGGTGACTGCTGAGTCGCGACGTGAACCCGACGACGCACGCAACGGTAACATGCAGAAGTACCACCTCTTACATACCACTAATTAGATTCAGGGTTCGTAAAAATCCGATTACAATAAATATAAAAAAAAAAAATATCCAGTGTTTGACATATGTGATAATTAAATCGTGTATAACTAAAAGAAGCGATTATCATTCTGTAAGGAGATTTTTATGTTTCAGTTGTAGAACAAGTGTTTGTGTTTGATTATTTGACGTTTTTCTTATAGATATAACAAAAAAAAAACATTCTTTGATGAATAATAATGTCATACTTAATCAATTATTACTAACCGTACTTGCACGTCATTTGGTGTATCCCCGAAACTTTTGAAGTTATGATTAGATTGCCACTAAGGGAAAGGTCATTTAAAATGTAGTTTTTGTCCCGTGTTGCTACGGTGATAAATGATAAATGATTTATTTCTGTAAGTAGGTTTGTACAAACACTTTTACATGTCAATCATATTTTTTTAAACTAGATGAGTTCGGCGTTTCCTATCTGACTACTCTGAGAAGAAAGGCCGAAACAAACTCAGAGGTCACAGTCTCTTTTAAAGCCCAGACATAATCTTGGTCAGATAATGTGAAGAGCATGTAGATTGGTGTCTGAAATGGTCTTTTGAGTAAAGAACCACACATATTGAGCGGACCTGTCCAGTCAGTGCACGCATTTGTCAAAAATCGTGCAGCTCAACTCAGAACTTGACGAGCCTTACGATTCGACGAACAATACCAATGAAAGGACATTTGGGTAGGCCGCATAAATGACTCAAACTGCCAGATCATGATTAAAACTAACTAAGAAGGAAAACCGAAAAAAAAAGAAATGACCCACATAGTCTTCACGCTCACAGTAATAATAATAAAAAATAAGATACTTTCCAAAGTAAATATCCATGTCATTGTTTATATAAAATTCATCAATGTCAATGTGTATATAAAAATCCGGATATAATCTTTGATCTTTGAGGACCATGTAGATTGGTGTCTGAAGTGGTCTTTTGAGGAAAGAACCACACTGAGTGGACCTGTGCAGTCACAGCACGCATTCGTCAGTAACCGTGCAGCTCAACTCAGAACTTAAGGAGCTCAACGATTCGACGAGCAATATCAAGGACAGGACATTTGTGTAGACCGCATACACCACTCAAACTGCCAGACCATGATTAAAACGGAAACAATGACCCACATAGTCCTCACATTCACAATCATTAAAATAATATAAGACTTTAAACAGTAAATGTTCATGTCATTCTGTATATAAATAGATATTTAGAAAAAAAAAAAAAAACAAAAGCGTATATCAGCAAAATAAAAAATAAAAAACATTCACTGTCTAGACCTATTGGAGCAGCTCAATCCCAAGCTTTTTTTTCTGAATGTGAACTGTGAATCTGCAAAATTTCTAGTTTTGACAAGAAATACCCGTTGATATATTATATCCACATAAGTATCAATTTATATATTAGGTGCATGACTTAATTTTTGTAGAATGTTAAGTATTTTTTTTAATTATAAAAAAATAGTGAACAACGAACTTAATCTGAGAAATATTGTCCACCGTGTTCTATGACCTTGCGCCATCTATCGGGCAGCATATGGATGTCGTAGCGAAAGAAACTTGCAGGCTTGGAGGTTGAAGGCGATAAAATCATCGAAGAATTTACGCACATCATCCAGCGTTTTGAACTGTTTATCCACTAAGCCGTGCTACATTGACCGGAACAAATGATAATCAGATGTGGCCAAGTCTGGTGAATATAACGCGTGTGGGAGAACTTACCATCCCAAATCCAAGACCGTCCGTCCGTCTGACCAGTTACCAGAAGTTCATAATAAAGCACACCTTTCATGTCCCACCAGATACATAGAAGAACTTTCTTTAAGTGGCTGTTCGACTTCGGCATCGATGTAGAGGGCTACCCCGGGATCTACACAAGTTTTTACGTTTAGGGTTCTCGTAAAAAATATACTTCTCATCAACCGTCACAATTTTCTACTACAAGAACTTTTTTGTTGCCGGGCAAGCACTGAAAGACGCGAGCTAATACGTTGACTTCATCTTCCAAGTTTTGAATTTTTCCCATTTGTTGCAAACACTTAGAAATAGCTGTTTGGGTGACTCCTAATTGAACTGCAAGCTCTTTTTTGCGTTTGCGTTGAGTCCTCATCCAGTAAAGCTTGCAATTCCGCATCTTCAAACTTTCGAGGCTGCCCAGGGCGCGGCTGGTCACTAAGATCGAAATGACCACTTCTAAAACGTTTGTACCAACATATTTCATAAGATACAAAGCCGTCACCAAAAACACTACAAATTTTATTGATTCCCGTGCTTGAGAAGCATTTTTGCCTTATTGGAATTCGTATAAAATGCGGTGTCGAATGTGCTGTTTATCAGTTACCATCGTGAATTTAACTATTCTGAGAGGTTATGTAGCTACATAACCTCTCAGAATAGTTATATACACGCTTATACAAGCTTGTATAGACTTGCCGTTTGGTGCTCTAAAATCTTGGGTCCGATCCTTACAAAAGCTCAAAAGACCGCGGAAATATTATTGTTTTAAATATAGTTTTAAACTCTAAGAAATAATCTGTAAAAATTAAGTAATACACCTGTAAGGTAGGTATAAGGTGGAGTGAAACGACCGAGGCAGGACACTAAACAGTAATGCATGTCGTGGATGGATGGCGCCACAGTACAGCGAACAGCGCCATCTAACAATTTAATTGGTAAACGAATAATCATGTGATCGGAAACGCAAGCGAGTCCTACCGCTTGGACACGATCGTAGGAGGAGGGTATGCAGCGAAGACTGGCGGAGAGACCGAGTGATGAGTGTTTCAGTGTTGCGACAGTCTACAGTCAACAGTCGAGCTCGGACAGTCTTGGCAAACGCTCATTACCAACGCACGTGTTCGTTTCCGACCCAAGTGTGTGATTCGTTTGTTAATCACTAGATAATTAAAGTTACTTTAAATTCAAATTATCTTTTCGTTTCAGTACCCACTGCAGTGTCCACACTTACCTAAACTATGTCAGATTGTGAACAATAAATAATAATAATAAATAAAAATCGTTTATTTGCAAAATAGGTTAAGGTGGTTACATGTGGTGCGACATGCATATATTGTGATATACATATATCAACTGATGTAATATATACAGCGTGTAACGGAAGGGGGGTATCAACCCTGAAGGAGGTGAATGTCCTCATGAAACTCAACAACTTTCCCCAAAGAACATAGGTCGAAATATGAAAAAAAAATTTGGCCCTCCCTTACAAAACTGACTACCAGCTGATTGATTTACTATGGGAGGGCCAAATTTTTTTTTCATATTTCGACCTATGTTCTTTGGGGAAAGTTGTTGAGTTTCATGAGCACATTCACCTCCTTCAGGGTTGATACCCCCTTTCCGTTACACGTTGTATATTCGTACCCTGGTTAGGTTAGAAACACCCAGAACCGGCAGAAAGTTATGCAATGGTCTTAAAAAAATTCGACGTAAATAAAAAGTCGGATCCATTTGCAAACATGCATAGTAGGTATGCAAAACAACGCAAAACGGGCTACGGTCTGGGTGACAGATGAGAAATATTGAAGGGTAACTAAAGTTGCGCGCCCCTGCATTCTGCAACCCAGTTGTAATTAAATGCCGCAGCAGTTGCAGATTGCATGCGGTCAGGTCTCGACTCTCGCCCTAGATCACTTCAAATCTAGATTTGTGACTTTTGTGGAGAAGCGTCCACAATTTCCTTTATGTTTAGTATAATTTGACCTTCTGTTGTATCTTTTCAGCGGTATTGACGCCGATATAACAACGTGTGTTCCGCTCAGCGTGGAACATGACGCTGGCAGCAATATCGATTGCTATCCACTGCCGGCACACTGCACGCTCTGCACTGCCAGGCACACTGCACGCTCTGCACTGCCTGCAGGGATCTAATCAATGCGTACAGCTTTAACGAAAACATTCACGATACCCTCCGGTGTAAACGTGCCCTTAAACGAACGTATTTAACTGTCGGATTAAGGGACAGACTTTGTCTAACAGCGCAATTGACGCGCTGTTAACTCTACTAGCTAGCTAACTCTCGCAGCTTTCGTAAATACACACATAAACTATGTTTAGATTACAGACTAACGTTTTAGTTAATAGTGTTCATAAAAAGGGAAAGTTCGACCACTAATGCACTCCACTAAATATGTAGTGTCACTGACATCACTCAAGCTAAAATAGCAGAAAATCCTTTAAATGGAATAAATCACATCAACATAATATTAAGAAAACGATTAAATTTATGATTTCCTAGAGAAATCTAAATGCCCATACTAAGAAATACGTATTAAGGTAACGTAAAGATTTTAAGTCGAAAGATAATGAGTTTAAACGAATGAATGAGACACGTCATGATAACTAATTCACAAGGAAACCACCACCGCAACCCATGGCAGTTGTGGTCGAAACACCAAGTAACCGAACTCATTACCGAATGAATGAGACACGTCATGATAACTAATTCACAAGGAAACCACCACCGCAACCGATGGCAGTTGTGGTCAAAACACCAAGTAACCGAACTCATTACCGAATCAGGGACAATGAAATGCTTCCATGTGAGTTGTGAGTTGTGACTTGAGTTGCGGAGCGGCCGGTGATAAGAGCCGCCATTGTGCCCGGTGAGCCCGGTCCCCACACCAGTACATGTTGCTCGCCGCAGAACCTTGGTGCAAAACCATTAATTGGTAAATATGCCTTTGTCAACGTTACGTATGATTTCATTTCTATTATTCTTAGAAGCTACTGTCGTTTGCATTGTTTTGCCAGAGCTGCGCTGTCACCCGAAGCGCTGAGCTTTTCAATGCAAATGTTCGTTCAAATAGACGTATTGTGTGCCGCATTTACATAAGTACAGAGTTCTGAAGGATTACCGAGGCCCGTCTGGTGAGCCCTTCAGAATTGATGAACTTAATCTGAGATTAGAACGTCTGGCGCCAACTAGCGCGCCGCAGCTGTGAGCTGGGTACCTCTACCTACCTACCGCTCCAAATATTGACTTTCTATAGCTCCCCGCCTGTCGGTTCCTATAAATAAACAACAATACGAATAATAAAACTGATTTTCATTATTCATTCTGTAACGTTCAGTTTACTCTGTTTTCAGTGACACCGTTACTGTCGCTCTCGGATTCAGCGAAAAGTATCAGGTTCTCGTGATTAAATGTGAAAGTAACAAATAAATAATGTACTTATTTGTGTAACAAGAGAAGGGAGCCTCTCTCCCTCGTCGCTGTCGGTCCAGTCACCAGCTACACAATCATCTTTGCTACAGTTCTGTACATGATATTATAATGAATGTGGAGTTTGAAAGGGCGGCCATTATCCCGCCGATTTATAAATAACAAGTAACTTATAATAACAGGCTCCCATCAAAGCCGTGCGACGTCAATCCCAGATGAAAGGAGCTTTTTATTTATTTGTTGTGTAAGTAAGGCTTTGTGGAATCGAGCCCTAGCCGCCCAGTCACCAAGATTCGTTCCGAAAACTGTACTAAGCAATACTTCTGCGTCCATTACTGATTTTGATGGGAAAGTTTTAGAAAATATGGAGCAAAAACAGTAAAGGATAGTGCAGTAAATTATAATTCCGGGTTCATAAGTTCGTGGTAGGAGTTTCAGCGGTGCGCGTTGTCGAACCCCATTCGTTGTCAACATTTCGTGATAAATTAAAGTGGGATTGTGAAGCTGTTGGAACGTCTGTCACAGGCTCAGCTATGCAAAGGAGACAACTTTCAATTACACTACATTCTCTTGCCAAAGAATATCGACACAGTTTTAATACTTAAATGCTTATGAAAACAGAGTCGTAGCGCTGGGAACCCTTTGTTAGTTTACTCAAATACGAGTATTTTGTTAGTTTAGTCAAATATTGGATCAAGTGACGCACTTGGTATTTCACGCATCATTAGGTAGACACACGGTGCCGTTACAATGTATTTCCCACATCGTTAGGTAGACACACGCTGCCGTTACAATGTATTTCACACATCGTTAGGTAGACACACGGTGCCGTTACAATGTATTTCACACATCGTTAGGTAGACACACGGTGCCGTTACAATGATTTCACACAGCGTTAGGTAGACACAGGTGCCGTTACAATGTATTTCACACATCGTCAGGTGGACACACGGTGCCGTTACAATGTATTTCACACATCGTTAGGTAGACACACGGTGCCGTTACAATGTATTTCACACATCGTTAGGTAGACACACGGTGCCGTTACAATGTATTTCACACAGCGTTAGGTAGACACAGGTGCCGTTACAATGTATTTCACACATCGTCAGGTGGACACTCGGTGCCGTTACAATGTATTTCACACATCGTCAGGTGGACACACGGTGCCGTTACAATGTATTTCACACATCGTTAGGTAGACACACGGTGCCGTTACAATGTATTTCACACATTGTTAGGTAGACACTCAGTGCCGTTACAATCTATTTCACACATCGTCAGGTGGACACACGGTGCCGTTACAATGTATTTCACACATCGTTAGGTAGACACACGGTGCCGTAACAATGTATTTCACACATCGTTAGGTAGACACACGGTGCCGTTACAATGTATTTCAAACATCGTTAAGTACACACACGGTGCCGTTACAATGTAATTATGTTGTGTACCTTACATGAACACCTCTCTGTATACCTTACCGTACATGATTGGTAAAGGCTGTGAGGTAAACTAAGTTAGCAATGACTCAACGTCGTTTTACGAGCTTAGCGCGGCAGAGCCTTCTATTACCTAATTGGAAAAATTGGAACAGAAATCATACGAGTATTCAGTACCTAAGCAGAATCAAACAATTATTGTGTATGGAAGAGGGGTCTGATAAAAAGTAATGACATCATTATGGGTGCAGTAGACCGTACAGTAGCCCGCGCAGTAGACCGTGCAGTAGACTATTCACGGTTTGCTCGACAAGATAAAGAGCTACCGTATCGATCACACACAATGTCCACATCGCGCCGCACTAACGTCTGTCAGGAAGAAGGGAGCGTCGAAGTGACGATACTCGATGGTACCACCCTAGCGGTTATTGTGCACATTAATAATAAGTGTACTTGTTAGTCCTTTGAACTTGTACAAAGGAGTGAAGGCCGTATATTTCTAATTTCAGCTATTATGTGGGTAGTTAGACTGCTAGAGTATGTTCACCGCGCCGCGGAGATCCACGGACCCCACTGTGTGGTGGAGGCGTCAAACGCTAGACTATCTACTAGCGGAACATACGCGAGCACTGTGAGTGAACATCCTCTGAACATGCTCCCGGTGACTGCGGCTGTGAACGACCGAGGGACGCTGCCGTAATCGTTTAGCGAACGAATTGATGATAGCAGATTGGTTTGTTTGTTTAACAAACGCTCTTTTCTGCCCATCCTCATATACGCGCGAAGGATATCCTGGCACCCACAATGGCCCACGGGTGTATCCGTACATAGGCCATGTAGCCTATGATGCTGCATGGCCTATGTACGCATAAAAGAGCAAGCAGAGCAATTTTTGCACTGGTTTACAAAAGTGGCGGAATGATCACCACGAGAAGTATGAGCCGAGTATGAGAGGTTTTTGACCCTCCTTCAGTGGCCTGGGGGGTATTTTTACCGGCGTCACGAACTAAGTTACTTTGCTGGCGTGTTGCGAGATTGCTGTCGCCTCAAAACTTTCCAAATTGGTCAGTTTAGGTACAATTTCGTCGGTAAACTAGTTACTTTAGTACTTGTTAACAAAATACAGTAATTTACGTGATTTTCGTTTACGCAAAAAAATAAGTGACTGTATTCAAAAGTTCCAACTTGCTCGTTTGTAAATGGGAGGCAGGTAATTTGCAAGCAAGCCTTGAATAACAACTGCAGTTAGGTGGAGCTCGCGGTCCGGCGCCCCCTGGCGGCGCCCCCTGCCGGCGCCCGCGTCGTCTGCCAGTGACGGCGCCTAATAGAAAAACGGAATGAATCGATACATAGACTCGGTGCCATTAATGTTTGCGCTCGTCTGCCCCTCTGACCCCACCCCCGCGCGCCTCGTTGCACCCCCCCCCCCGTTCCGTTTCATTTCATAACGCCGCGCATCGCGATCGCTTTTGTTATTTTTCGTGGGGCATTTTCGATAATAGGCTATTCCACATGAAGCGTTCAGCGCTCGACAATGGCAGTAGTAATCTCGTCGAGGTTTTTAATTACGTTCGATTTTACACTCACTCGGCCTCGGCTCGGCGCTCGGCTTTCGGCTCTAGGCTCTCGGCCTCGCGTGCACCGTGTGCACACACTTTAATATTATTGTTGTGACGACAGCTTGAGCCACTCTCTCGCAGCGCGTGTGGAACCCCCCTCCCCTTCCCCTTCGCAACATAACATTTAATACTATCGCCGGTTCTGCTTAATAATACAAAAAGGGGTATTTATAAGAGATTTGGATTTTTTAATAACATAAAGGGCCGTAGAATTTACTAATGCTTTTTAGCCTCAGTTTTGTTAATATAAAAAATAATGGTGTCTGAAGTTACAAAAAACAACATTAATTTAATGGAAGTTTTAGTTGAGCAGAATAAAAATAACAAGGTATAATTGCTACCGACTAGGCAAACAGCCCGTAGCCTGTATACAAACATCTTATTCAGGCTATCCTCGAACCTTACATCAGCATCAGTCCCGACCTACCTGCTAGGTACCTACGTAATTGACGTAGACACTAATCTAGTTGGAAGGCTTGGTTTGGCACCATCTCCCTGGTACGAGGATAATGTTAGCTTGGCTATGTAAGCGTCTACGAGTGACGTCACTGGACGTCTACGGACCGCTACGAGACTACGGCGTAGATAATTACTTTGTAGACAGCTACACAGTAGTTATCTACGCCGTAGTCGGTAGTACTGCAGTACGCGCACAGGTGCGTACTGCAGTTCTTAAGTTTGAAGGATTCAACTAAATTAACACTAAGCTGTTTTACAACACAGTTGACAGCCACAAAATATGAAATTCTTCCAAAATTATGTGCATTCATCTTGATGCATAATACTCTCACACAAAATGTGCATTAATTAACCATACACAACAAAATAACCTTTCAAACGGCACAAAGACGTCGCCCCTTCAAACGTGTTCCAGTTTGGTTTAGAGACGACATTCAATCTCATCTTGATGTGAGCTAACGTGTGATCACGTTATGAGCATTCTCATGTTAATGACGTCACTGGTCCGGTCCACTGCGCACAGATATCGGCTCTAGATAACTCTTTACTTTTATACCCAAAAGAATTAAATTACAGTTTAGAAAAATATCGGTTACAGCAGCGTCCCTTTCCGAAACCTTTGTCCCGTGTTCTCGGCGTCGGCGTCCTCGGCCACATTGTAGAGGAGCACAAAGAACGGCTCGGTTTATGTGCCGCGCTAAAGGGTTGCTGTTGAGCAAGTTATGTCGTCGTAAATAATATGGTTTGTGCTACAACGAGACGAGGGAAGTACTACTATTGTTCGCAGGCAATGAGATAATACCTTATTCACTGCCGAAATAAAGATAATAAGTAAAGGTACTTGAACAACGAATGCCTTAAGATAACAAAATGCAGCCACGAGTCAAGTATGTAGTTGCAGTTGGCTGTTGAATGTTTAAAGAACTATTTAACGGTTTTATTTACTACGGATACAAAGGAATTTTTTGATAGGTACATTAAACCAGCAAGTGTTATGAGTTTGTAACATGTTTCTAATGTCTTCATAGCTGCATCACTTAGTATCTAAAACGTAATAATATTTGCATCAGCACTTAGTTGAACGTTGTTACAAGCCCCCCGCCCCTCCGCACCACACTTAGCACGGAAACCGGATATTTCATAATTAAAAACAATGGTTCAGAGAGCCCCCCCCCCTCCCCCTCAACCCACCGGGGGGCGGCAGCCATTAATAAATCAATGGAATCGAAAGGTTATCAGAATGGGCCCGACGATGGCGACTTGGCGACGAGCCGCGGACAGCCACCGGCGGCCCGCGGCAGACCGGTGTCGGCGACGACTTGCCGGAACTAGCGAGTCAATAATATATCAGGCTGCAACTGTGCCACTGCAGGCCATAGACCTCTGTGAACAAAGTGCTTTCATAGAAACTACATACATCAGGTCACTGAACAAGTATTTATTGATACTGCCCCATTCACACTCACAGAAGTGGAATACCTTGGATTCTTGGCCGGAGATGCAATACAACCGAGAAAATATGTGAAGATCGAATTAAATTTGAAAAGTGTTCGGGATTCCGCAGTATATTACAATTTAAGCGACAGTTTACTGCACAAGACACGTAAAACTAATATAAAGTTACAAGAAATCGTTATCTGTCGAGAAGTAATATGTAGTCTGACTTTACACTCATTTTTTAAATCCGTATACTTTTAGTGCTGTCTGTGGGTTCAGCGTATACACTATACACTCACGGTTTCAACAGAAAGGCGTTTGACTTGAAACAGGCTTTAAAAATAATCTGTTTAAAGTTATGTCGTGGAATGACGTTACGTATTTTTCCCCAAACGAACAAGATACTAGGAAATAAGTTAAACCAGCCAGTCGAGATAAATTGGACTTTCCATTGCCCACATTAATGTAACAGAACAACACGTCGAACACAAGACATTGATATTATCTATTTTTATTATCTTTTTTGACGGCACGGTTGGCGCAGTGGTTAAGCGATTGACTGCTGCGCTGCGTGTCGCGGGTTCGATTCCCGCACGGAACAAATATTTGTATGACCTACATGTATTTGTTCCGAGTCTGGGTGTTTTTCTATCTATAATATGTATGTATTTACAAAAAAAAAAAAATGTATATAAGTAGTTTATCAGCCATCTTGTTACCATAACACAAGCATTAGGTTGCTTAGCTTGGGACAAATGGTGCTGTGTGAAATGTCCAGGGATTTATTTATTTATTTATTATTATTTATTATTATCTATTACGAATATCAGTATGGCGCATGGCATGAGCAGAAAAATAATAGTGATCAGAGCAGATAGGCTAAATATACAACGTGTAACGTTAAATGCGCAAAACCTGAAAATAGTTTGATCAGAATAACGAGCAGAATTAATTGAACCACTTTTTAATATAGGTCACATTTTTCAAAAAAAAATATTCGTTAAAAACGTTGCCGTGTCTATTTATTAATAGGTCAAGCAAGAGCAACCCAATGTTAGCGCGGCGCAGCGGCCAGGTGACGACTCCTCCCTCGATAAAGCGTCGTCGCAGACGCAAGAAACGATCAGAATGGCCAGTAAAACTAAAACAGCACATAAAACCTTTATAATTTTTTTAATGACTTATTTTCTCTCTGAAATAGGTCAATTGAATTAAAAATCAGTTGGGGTGTCTGAGGTTTTGCGCATTTAACGTTACACGTTGTAAAGTACATGTCATCTGTGCGCGGAACTTGGCTGCGGGTTTGACTACGAGTAGGTATACTGTTAGCCGGTAACTGCTGGCCAGACGCCCAAACACCACGGTTTTGGCTAATTACTTTAGAGTAGTTCTAGAGGATGCAATTTCCAATTCTCCATGGTTGCTGTTTGTCCCGAGATTGCTGTTTGGTGATAAAATTACCAAAAGGTACAAAAAGTAAGTAGGAAAGGTAAAAAGTAGGTAAAGTGATAATTGGTTGACTGGTAGAGAATGCCTAAGGCATTAAGTCCGCCTTTGTACCTTTTTGTTTGCGAAAAGTTTAAATCAATAAATAATTACTAAATATGAGAATGTCGAACCTATATAGGTCTGTTTCTCGTGCGTCTGATCTGAGCTATCGGCCAACCCTTTTACTTTTTACGGGTTATTTTCGAAAAAAGCAGATAACTTAAGTGTTTTGTTATTCTCGAACAGTATTCAAGATTACTGATGAAACAAGTTCCCGAGTTTTATGAGAACAGTGCTCGAATCAATTAAATATCGATTAAATATAATTTCGTGAGAACGTTATTCGACGGGAGATTTACATACATTAGGAGGACACGAGGATAATAAATAATTCTACCGTTGAAATAGTTAACCTGCTGGTTCTGACAATAGAGGCGCTTTAGATAAGTCCCTGTTGATTAGCATTTGGGATCAGATTATAGTCAGAAAGGGCTAAAGAGGCATGGAAAAATAGCATCGATACATGGCACTATGTACGTGGAATCCTGCCGAAGTACAATGTATGTATTAAAGTATATATTATACAATGCTCCCTCCAGTAGGTACTTAGATTACTAGAGCTTCTTTCACTAGACTTAGGGACGCTATTTAACTATATATCACTCTGAACACAGCCTTGCAGGGACTTATGAAGTGGCATAGTACATAGAAAAGAGTATTACTTATGTACGAGAAAACGGATTTCTTAGCTCTTTACATTACCATGGTTTCTGCGAAAGATAAAGCTAGCTTTATAATAGAGACAACAAAGTCTACATCAATTTGTTTAACGAAGTAAGATTTCTAAGAATAATAGCTGAGAAATATTCCAAAAAGTTCTCTCTGTTCTAATATTTGCGTAAGGAACGGTGCGTACGTACTGTAGGTACGAAGATATCATATATTCCTCAGAGCCCGCGCTGTTCTATACGAGGCGGTATTCACTTTGTGTCTGTGTACCCCAGCCTACAGGTACAGTGTATTTAAAATATCTCATTAGGATCGATAGTGGCGGAGCGGCGCGGCGGCGGGTGCGGCCGCTGAGTGGAAGGGTACAGAAGGCTCATCAAGTCATCACACACAATATGTTTTGTATATTGGTGACACATTAGGGTTTGGTGCAGTTGCCGTTCAGTTTTCTCCGAAATCGAGCTCGTGACCCTTTTGTCTAGTTTACATCTTCAATTATTTTTCATCATGAAGTCTTAGCTTCAAAGCTCACTCTGTATACACGATACCAAAGCGAAAAGTGACTCTAGTTTAAATCGCTCTTAGTAAAAGCGCCCCTTCAGGCCTTCTGATGTACGTAGCGTGTGCGAGGTGCGGTAGCTACACCGGAGCGTTTATAACTTCCATAAAACTTGCGCTGGATTTTTTAGAAGCCAGTAATTAAGAACAGAGAGATCAAAGCGGCGAGGGGCGGCCCGGGGAGGGAGTCAGGGAGGGGGGGGGGGGGTCGATGACATAGCGCTATCCTATCGAAATGTTTGTCTGGCAGTGTGTACCGCCCTTAGGCTAGAGATGTTATTGATAATTTGATAGTTTCTGCACGCAATAGGTTGGTAGATATGGCTAGCATAAGGACAAAATGGCGCAGCTACGTAATAATTCCTACATAAGTATACGATGTCTGTCTGACTAGGGTACATACAATTGCCACAGATGGCATTTTTTAACGATTCCATTGGGAACATTACTGTCTTCTATGACCTACACTTTTATGTCAACTTTCAATTCGTGGTCACCGTTTGAAATACGTACAGTATTTCGGAATAGTCTCGACTACGAGTATAATAACGAGTGTGTACTATAAAAGAGTTATGAATACTAACTACTTTTATACTTTATGTACTTTTAACTGCTTTATGTACTAAGTACATGCTACTCGTAGATAAATAATGACGTCTCCGCAGTACTGTCCAGTCGGCTGCTCGCCGCGTGCCATTGTCCGTCCCGCCTGAGATGCACTTCGATCGATCTTGTGCATTGTCAGCATTCTGCATCGAATGCTTCTCATATTATTGAGACGATTTTATAAGAAGGATCTTTCTATTCATACTTATAGAATAGAATAGAAAACTTTTATTTCAGACAGGAGTCCATAGGGTTAGTGGTTAGTTAACTTAACTTCTAGTGTTAGTAGTTTACAGACACATATACACACTTAAAGTTCAGCGAGGAGCTGCATCCACCTCCGCAGCATCGGGCAATCCCACCGATCTGCGAACACACTAGGAACACTGTTGGTACCCATATTCTGTTATTATTGTTACGTATATTTCAGCCATGAATTTAACAACTAGTCGTTCATTTAATTGCAATTTGCACAATATATTTTCACTTTAAAGAAAGTTGTTCCAAGCGCACCGCTAAAGGTCACGGAGCCATAAAAACATAATATTTAGTTGTTCAAGTATGACGCAGCGCGAATACTTTAACCTTAGCGACTTCTAAATGTTCTACAAATTAAATATTAAATAGTTCTCCATGGTTGCTCCGTGGCGGATTTGAATCCACGACCTTCGATTTCTGACGAGGTTTCACGCCATTTGACCTTTGGCTTTTTATGTATGTTGATTGCATTGTTAAATTTGGACAATTAAGGATCTGATGAAGGTAGCGGCGCGGCGGTAGCCTGGATGTGGAAAGGGGGCCTAAGATTGCTTGCCATCTTAACGACACTTGGGGAGGCCTATGTCCAGTACTGGAATGCTCATGGCACAGTTTATTGATTGGTCCTGTAACATTCTGGAGCTTGAAGGCATTTTCCATTATGTGCCCAACAAAAGAAGTCGGTTAGACATCAAAATAATCGATTTTCGTTCGAAGCCGTCATGAATGGAACTAATAGACGCACCGCGGATGATTTGAACATTTTATTTTCGTTAAAAAAGCGTACATAATGAATGAGGGTGGTGGGTGGAGATTGACTTTTTTATAAGAATGTAAATTATACTGTGGGGCTGTCGCTTGGGGTTCAAACGCCAGACGCTACACAGTATAGTACATATATAACGAAACCAGTCTTATCACAACCATAACTGAGTGTTTGAAGAGGTTGACAGCCGTGAACGTCTGCAGCGGAACGATCGCCTCGAAGTGGTGGGAAGTGGCCATCGCGCTTGGCAGACAGTTTGTGATCGCAGTTGTAATTAGCAGATACGAGGACGCTACTGTCCATGCTGTCATCGCCATTCGCCAAGGCACAAGAAGCGGAGAAGACTCAACCAATCATTGCCAAAAAGAAATCTCCTAGCTAAAAAAGGCATAAGAATTAAAATCACTTTCTTTAGGAAATCCATGGACTTGTCTCACCGCAACCTTATCTGCTCATAATTGAAAAATATGTTTTCTTAATAGTCAAGGTAAAGGTAGGGTCAGTGGGACCCGTTAACAATGTCACCTGACCGCTCAACGGGGAATTATACACAAAGTAAAGTAAAGGGGTCACACAGCTTGAAAGTCCCCCTTCCCGGAATATTGCATCGTGCGGACAGTCTGCACGGCCTCGGTGCAAGCGGAGACAAGGTTTGACACCTCTGTTTTATAGTACGCGTTTTATACACAAAGTGAAGAGATTCTTTAGAATTTGAAATGTGAAAAGAAGCGTTAAATTCTAGACTTGTTTTGAAATTACTACTCGTATCATCGTTCACAGTTCCTGTGTCCTACTTGGTGTCTGACAGGGTCCACACACATTGACCATAATTAGACTTTTATAAAGCTACAAACTAAGTGCACATTGAAGGATGCATTAAGTATGTATACGTAAGTATTGAGAATACCTCTCGCATGAACAAATTAAAAGAATAAAAAATCCAGCATCCATTTGTATAATTTAGCTCCGTAACAGCGTGATCGAGTGGCTTCTAAACATCCACAAGACGCTTCTCATCCCGTGATCGGTATGTATACATGTGCACAGACAAACACAAACAAACCAAGACTAATCGAATCAATCTAATCTAATCTGCCCATGTACTGTACGTACTCGGCGCGAGGAAGCTGTTCAAACAAGCGCTCTCAAGGGTATCGGCGTTGCGAGAACTTCTGCCATGACAGGAATTATTGAAGTTTTCGTGGGTCGTTGAGTAATGGATTGTGTTAAAAAACAACTAAGTATGTATAGTTTACTGGGGCGATTGCGAATTTAGTGGGTACATTCCATTGAACGATAATTTCTACCAAAGGCAGCGGCATTTTTATATTGGCAACATATTGATTAGACGCCATTTTACCGCCTGTCGTCCCTTTAGCTTTTGCTATATCAAAATGCGACTGTGTTTGGTAGAAATTATCATCTAACGGAGTGTACCCACTATCGTAATTGGCCCAGTAAACCTTACAATAAAAACCTGGATCTGAGAATAGCTTGAGAACGAGCAACACAAATAAGTGTTTGGCGTGAAAGACTGTATGTACTATTCATACTTCTTAAAGTTACAAAATACGTTCTATTTTAAAATCAAGAGAAGTTGTAGTTAGTTACGTATTTCTAATTTACTAAAGTGTGAGGGTCCTCTGTTTCCAGCTCAGTGCTGCTGTCACGTGTTCCCAGCTCAGTACTGCTGCCCCGTGTTCCCAGCTTAGTGCTGCTGCCCTGTGTTCCCAGCTCAGTGCTGCTGCCACGTGTTTCCAGCTCAGTACTGCTGCCCCGTGTTCCCAGCTTAGTGCTGCTGCCACGTGTTTCCAGCTCAGTGCTGCTGCCACGTGTTTCCCGCTCAGTACTGCTGCCCCGTGTTCCCAGCTTAGTGCTGCTGCCACGTGTTTCCAGCTCAGAGCTGCTGCCACGTGTTTCCAGCTCAGTACTGCTGCCACGTGTTCCCAGCTCAGTACTGCTGCCACGTGTCCCAGCTTAGTGCTGCTGCCACGTGTTTCCAGCTCAGTACTGCTGCCACGTGTTTCCAGCTCAGTGCTGCTGCCACGTGTTTCCAGCTCAGTACTACTGCCACGTGTCCCAGCTTAGTGCTGCTGCCACGCGTTTGCAGCTCAATTCTGCTGCCACGTGTTTGCCGCGGAAAGTTTTGCCTAACGGAGGTATTACATCTTCATTTTATTTCATGGTAACTCTCCCCCGAAGGTAAATATTTTACCTACTTCAGGTAAATGTGTGTGTGTGTGTGTGTGAATGAGGATATTTCTTTCACTCTGTTTTGGCGAAAATGTTCTCTGTTGCAATGACGATTTTTTTATTTGTATAATCAGCAATTTGGGAATAACGTCTCATATCGTGGTATCATAACGTCGGATCTTTTAAAAGTGTACTACCTACTGCGGAAGGACGCCCATTAGCACGACTGCCAAACTATACAAGGATAGCTGACGTAATAAAACCGCTTGATCCATAAAATAGTCATTTGTGTGGTTATGTGCTGTGACGTCACGGTTCTAGTGTGTTTGCCGACAGTACCACCACAGGAACTATTCGAATCTACTTCCACTGCACGACTAGGTAGATATTTCGTTTTATTCCAAGGCAGTAAAGCACGGACTACCGACTTCGAGACGAGCTGACGACACATCTCATTTGCAATATCTTTACTTTGTTGTAGTTGCTTAGAATCAACCTTAAACAGGAAAATGCGGTGTAAAGCTCAAACTTCAGGTTGCTCGAAGTGGCAAAAGAGTACCTAGGTACATACTACAGTACTACCGCATAAATAACTACATTTCCTTATTTAAACCTCCGGAAAGAATGTACCGTTTCAATAACTACTATCTAAATGAGAAAAGCTGAGGCGTACGTACTCAATCACTCAACTACGAGAGTCCTACATTCTGTCCGAAATGATAAATGTACACGGAATTAGGGTCAAGATCCCGTAAATAAAAATCCTGAAATAAGTAAACCCTTTCACTTTCCGCGACACTCGACGACCGGCGGAAAGGTTTAATTCAATCGACACGACTACTTCTACTATAATACCGTCATAGGCACACTAGGCACCCGTATTTATGTATATCCACTACACGCGAGCGAGCCGGCGCCATGCCATACACACACATGCATCGCTTGCGAGGCTTGTCAACAGTTTGTAGGGATTCCTTCTAGTTTCTAGGTTGTTTCCAGTCGGAGCTACTTTTATCGAGTTCTGCCAACTATCCTGGAAGGGCTTTATTGCATCCGAGGCGGCCCCACGTCTGCAGAAAAGCAATTTCGCAACTTGTATTTCTAATAGTACACGAATAGCGACTATTCGCGCGAAAGAAAAACTTGAAAGTAAAAGGCGGTGTTTTTTAAAGGACAATGCCTGATATTTAACACGTAACGGGTCGTACTCCATTACTCCATACGGCCGCCATTGTTCATGGTCTCACGCCATTGTTAGGTCGAGCACTGTCTGCACCCACATAGGCACGTTAGGTACCTCGGGAGGTCCAAATTAAAGTAACGGCGCGCAATAAACTTATTTAACTTACCTTTTTACGGCGAGCGTTTTATATTTCGCACTTTATGGGCTTTCTCCTTTTATTATGACCGTTAAAAGCTATAGCATTGTTCGTCGGAGGCTCTCGCCACGGCTGAGCCGTTTTATATTGAGTCGTTACGAGCCAATCGGCGGCGGGCGAGCACTCGCCCGGCGCCTGAACTCCGCTTTATCTACATAGCGAGAAAACTTCCTCTAGGTTCACTCGACTCATTCAGTTTCCCGAAATAGGTACAAAACTACTCAGAGAGAAAAATCATAGAAAAATTGCTGTGCTGTCTCATAATCTGAGTGCATTTGAGTGGTAATGGAAAAATTACCAAGCTAGCACGGTAAAAATTCTTATGCTGTACAGTAAAATTTATTGGACAAATAGTGATTTTTTCCCAATCTCACTGAGAAAATTTTCTGTAGATGTCACTTGCACTCACTTTACAGTGACGAGCTCAGTAATTTTTCTAAGAATTTTCTTTCCGTACATATACTGTGTACCTCTAGGGATTACTATTTACTGTTTAGGTAGTAAAGTACTCGCTCTTCCCCATACAGTGAGCTGTTCTGAAAACCTTCCCCGACACAAATCCTTGCAGCGCCTGATTGTCGAGGATGGAACGACTTTGTTTACAGATGGAAAGTAATTAAAATGGTCGCAACTGGCAACTTCAGTAATATTGCTTTAAGTGCCAAACGGGAATGGCTGTGGTCGTAAAACGTTTGTTGCTTTTCCGAGTATTTCCCCTCCCTGCGGATGTCTGAGGTGTTCAGACGTGTTTTAAGTAGTTCGTATTTAAATTTTGAATTAAATATAATAAAAATTCCGACAAATTAGTGCTAAAGTAATTCATCATAAATATTAGGAGTGCATAAAACACAGGAGCTCGCGGTGTGGTCACATTCACTGCGCTTAATTAACTCTGCAAGCGAGCAACAACACAGCTACTGTTCTACGCACACTACACCAGGCATTGCGGCGACGCCCACAGTCCATTCAAGCAGACCTACGTTCATCGTGATTGAGTAGAACACACATTCAATGGTGACAAAGAGGATATCACTGTGAGTAAAGGATAAAACTACATTTTTCTTCACGGGGGTCTTCTTATATTGGACGGAAACCCATTCTGTTCGATTCTGTCGATAGCCACCAGTCTAAGTTGAACCATAACTCGATAGATTATTTAAACATCTACCAATTACTGATAACCTGGTACTTAGGCATCGGAATAATCATAACAAAGAACATGCCTTTAAATCGCACGCCACCCAGTACATCTCCGGCTCCGCCGCCCGCTGCGACATTGCTTGCGGTTTCCGATCAGGCGCTTTTCACCACACTAAGTTCTTCCGAACCTAACCTCAGCCTTAAGGCGGACTCACTCCCTGCTGACCTTTCAGCAAATATCACCTTTCGCAACGTCAAACGCAAGCTCTCGGGTGACAATGAAGATAGCAGGTTATCCGTTTTCATGGCCGATATGAAGCAAATGTTCCGCGATTTCAAGCTCCAACAGGACGAGAAATATGAAAAGTTATTATCGCTGGCTAACAGTATTCGGGACTCATTCGATCATCTAGCTGGCCAACATAACAGTCTCAAATCTCAAGTGGAGCAGCTAGAAACCGAGCGCAAAGAAAATGTATCGTACATTAACGAACTCGAAAATAAGCTGGAAAAAATGGAACAAGCCTCAAGATCAACTTGTATTGAGGTTCGTAATATTCCAACTGCCAAATCGGAAACGAAAACCGCTTTGCTAAACACTATTATGGGCGCAGCAAATTTTCTCGATGTAAAGATCCAGCCGAGAGACGTCAAGGATTTATTCCGTATAAAAACTAAGGACCCCGCTAATAAACCAGTTATTGTGGATTTTACCACCGTCCTGCTTAAAGAAGAATTCTTACAAAAGTTCCGAAATCATAACAAACACTCCTTCAAATTGACTACAGAACATCTCAAGTTGGGTGGCGCCGCAAAGCCAATCTACATCTCCGAAAACCTGTCGGCCAAGAATAAGAGACTCTTCTTCTTGGCTAGAGATGCAGCCAAGTCAAGCGATTTTCAGTTCTGCTGGGTCTCGCATGGAAAGATATTTGTTCGCGAAAAACCTGGGGAACCCCATTTCCAAGTTAAACATGAAGCCGACCTTGCATGTATTATCAAATCTGCGTGACTATTTATGTACATTTTAAGAAACTCGCATCTATTAGTATTTTTGGATGTAAATCAGAAACTTAGTTTGGATAACAAAAATAACTCTAAAAATGCTTTGCTTATTATGATTTGCTTATTGTATCTGTATTACACTATAACTACACACATTACACTCTCTTCATATTTATACGCCGCATCATCACACAACACAATATTCCACAAGTTCCTCGCATTATTTCAATATTGGAGTCTAAGCAAAGTAATTTCTATAAAATATTGCCTAAAATGCCGTTCTTACTGTTGTCTCATAACAAGCTTCAATCAGGTTATATCATTACATTATTACAGCGCACTTGAGTGTATTAACCCAATCCATGTTTTATGTTCCCTAGTTTTAATAAAAATTAAGAATGAATGATTTGAATAAAATAAACAATGAGGTAGAAAATGTTTCTGTCTCAACTAGTTATAACTGCTCACCGGAAAATAGTGCAAATTACCTTAAGAAATCGGTCCATGATTTTAAAATATTACATACCAATATACGTAGCCTTAACTGTAATTTTGATAATCTTGTATTATTTATGAATAGACTAACATACTTACCAGACGTCGTAATACTTTCAGAGTGCTGGTTAAGTAAATGTCAAACTATTCCTACCTTAAACGCATACAATTCACACGTGTCGTCTTTCAAAAACCAAAATGATGGCGTAGTGGTATACATCAGAGACTGTTTTAATCCTTCTATTGAAATACCTAGCTTCTCCGATGCCAACTGCCTAGTAGTCAAATTCTCGGATAGGGCTGCTGTTGTTGCAATGTACCGCTCTCCGTCATGTAGGGATTTGACACGGTTCCTATCCAGTCTTGACAGCATGCTTGGGTCTTTAGCTCAGTTTAAAACCGCTGTCATTATTGGGGATATCAATATAAATATTGCACCTGAAAACTCAGACCCTAATGCAGACGAGTACCTTAATCTCACAGCTTCTCATGCAATGCTTCCCGCTCATAATCTTCCTACTAGACTATCAAGCTGCCTAGATCACGTGATAATACGGTGTCAAATTCCTGCAACTACTCTAGTACTTGATTCTCTCATAACAGATCATTCACCGGTCATCCTTTTTTGTAACATGAACATGAAAATTAAGGCTAATCAGAGTTACCGTAACCCAAAAATTGATGTTCCAAAGGTTGTCCAGTGCATCACAGAAACTGACTTCTCACCTATTCTCAACTCTAATAACCCGAATGAAGCTGCTGAATCTTTTGTCTCTATAATCTCTTCCGCTATTACAGCACACACTCATACATCAATTACCCCAAGTAGGCGACGCACTCTTAAACCATGGATTACCCCAGGCCTCTTAAGATGCATACGTCATAGAGACAAATTATATCGGAAGTTTAAAAAACATCCAGACAACGAAAATAATAAGTTAATCCTCATCCGTTACCGAAACTTTTGTAATAATTTACTAAAAAAAGTTAAAAGAGAGTACGAACGCACAGAGTTTCAGAAGGCAGAAAGGAACCCGAAAGCTACATGGGCTCTTATCAAGCAGATAGCAAATCTAAACCAAACCAGAACACCGTCTTCAGAGCTCCTAAAATACAGTACTAATCCCTCCCAATCAGTAAACATGGTAAATGAATACTTTGCTAATGCGGGCAGACTTCTGGCATCCAAAATTCAACAATCTGAAGCTCATAATAATACCACTTCTAGCAATTTTGATTCCAGTTTTCCTAAATCGATGGTGCTACATTCAATGGCACTTTACGAGGTTGACGGTACCGAGATAAATAATATTATCCTAAACCTAAAAGATAAATGCGCCATTGGTTTCGACGGTATCCCAACCTCAGTTGTGAAAGCTACTAGACTAATTATAGTCCCTGTGCTTGTCCACATTTTTAATTTATGCCTCTCATCGGGTGTCTTCCCAGATATCTTTAAGACCGCGGTTATCCACCCAATCTATAAATCTGGAGACAGAAACAGTGTCACTAACTATAGACCTATATCGGTACTTACGACTTTATCCAAAATAATGGAGAAGGTTATTAATATTAGATTAACAAAATTTCTTACAAAATTCAACATACTAGCTAGTAACCAATTTGGCTTCAGAAGTGGCAAAAGTACTGATGATGCAGTGTTGGAACTAACAGGCACCATTATTGATAATTTTGAAAATAAACAAAAGACACTGGCTATTTTCCTTGACCTATCGAAAGCCTTTGACACTGTTTCTGTCCCCATGCTCCTTTCGAAGTTATATGATGTTGGTATACGCGGTACGGCCTGGGATATGTTCAAAAGTTATCTGACTGGGCGTACACAGTATGTAAAGGTGGATAACTATGTTAGTAGAAGGGAGATCCTCACTTTTGGTGTGCCTCAGGGCAGCGTGCTTGGCCCGAGTCTCTTTCTTATTTATGTGAATGAGCTGTGTCGGCTATCTCTCCCTAACTGCAAAATAGTAACTTACGCAGATGACACAGCTCTAATAATTCATGGCCGCAATTGGAGTGAGACTAGTAGAAATGCTGAGCTAGTCCTAAGTATTGCCATGAAATGGTTATCTACAAATCTGTTAACTTTAAATATTGACAAAACTAAGTTCATTACTTTTTCTTTAAATAAGACAGGTCAACCTCTGACTCCTTTTGCTCTCCAAGCCCATACTTGTACAAACCCTAGTTCTAAGACTATTTGTGACTGCCCTCAAATAGTAGGTACTGCAACTATTAAATATCTTGGTATTATAGTTGATAGTCACCTTAAATGGCACCAACAAATTGACTCAGTCGTGACACGCCTCAGGAAGCTTTTATATATTTTTAAGAAACTTAGATCTGCGGCAGACTTTGGGACTTTAATTAATGTATATTTTGCACTGGCTCAGTCAGTGATGGGATATTGCTTAACAGTGTGGGGTGGCGCTCATAAGACTTCTATGTTACGCATTGAGAGAGCTCAAAGAGCAGTTCTGAAAGTCCTTGCGAGGAAGCCTATACGCTTTACTACAATCTCCCTGTATTCCCTCTGCCAGGTCCTAACAGTCAGACAGCTGTTTGTTTCTCAGGCAGTGCTACGTAAACATTCCCAGCTTCCCTATGAACTAGCCAGATGCAACAGTAGACGCCGTTCAGATCGAGTATGCGATGTAAAACCTTGTACAAATGTAACTGCACGTCGTCATTGTACCTACATAAGCTCTAAATTATACAATAGAATCAACAAAACGATCAACATCTATTCTTTCACCAAAAATAAATGCAAGAAAAGGCTCAGTACTTGGCTAAAATCGCTTACATATGATGCAACTGAAAAACTTGTGGAAGTGTAACACATTCATACTCACACACGCTAACACACCCTCACACACACATACACACACCCTCACTTACACTACACTTATTCCGTAATTTTACTGTCGTGTTTTTTTTTTCCTTTTCATTTTTAACTGCTTACATATTATAGTTTAAAATATGTTTTTCTCTGGAACGAACTACCCTCTCACTAGGAACCGGGCGTTGATAGCTGCGCCACAGTTACTAACTTTTGCAGTTATCATCGTTTAACAATTTTTATGATTGTATCTGTTTTTGTTCCAAAATAAACGATTTTTTTTTTTTTTTTTTTTTTTTTATTTTTCCTGCATAGGTTTGTAGAATCGAAAGCGTTTCTAAGGAAAAAATGTGCAGGTATTAGCCACACGTCGCGCCCAGACGATCAAATGGAGATTGGATTCTAAGGTCGTGACTAAGGAGCCAAGCATGTTCCCTGCCGATGCCTGACTGCTGTGTGATGGGCAACGTTCTGAGATCGTCATGGCGACGCCCAGCAGACGCATAATTAAGCCGGAGATGATTAATGAAGTATGTTGAGCATTAATTTGTGAGCGCACGTCGGCTCCCCCTCCCCCTGGTGTCCCGCGGTGCAGGCGGTGGCGGCTGGCGTGCGCAGCCAACTCTTACCCAGTGAGTTCGTTTAAACTAGCAAGTCATAACGAGTCACAAATTATTCAAATTTCACTAATATCCTCGTTATTATGCGCGGATAACTGCTGTAATGTATGTATTCTAGCTTTTATTGACTCGCATCTGCAATTTGTGTGAGGTATACACTGCACTGAACAAAGCGGGTAGTTATCATTCCCCCAGTGGCGGGCAGAGTATGTAAAGTAGCTGACTAGTGACCAGTGACTAGTGCTGTGTGACGAAATTGAAGTAATTCCAAGTACGTCACCTGTTCGACGTGATGAGGGTGGACCCCTTGCGAACTGGCCGCATTGGCCGTGGTTCCCACAAGAGCTGAGCAATGAAAGCTATCTCGGATCGTATCGCATCTAAGACTTGCTATTTCCCATAAAATTGCTGAAGGAATGTACTTTATTGGAGTTGCTTGCGAGCGTGAATACTATGTATACATTACATAGAGATATTATGTGCTATTGTAATGCATGCAACTTAATTTTCCTTGTATATATTCAGAACTCGTATTACACCCATTTAAGCATAGGCATATTAGGCCGAAGGTCCCTCGCCTACATCAAAACTAAATTGAACGATAGTTTCATCTCTATTCTCCGCATAATAATAAATACACGCACAATAATATTCCTCTTGAACATAAAATCCACGAACTATCGCGCAAAAGTTGAAGACGTTGTGTTTATGCGCCCTAAGGTGGTCTCAACCCCAACCCTTCACGAAATTATGAAACATTCTTGCAGACTTTGTACCAGACATTCACAAGAATGTAGGCCGCTGTCTGCTGCATAGCATTTGATGGACAAGTCAGTAACTCAGAACCAATATCTGAGAGACCCCAGGCCCTTGGCCCTTGGCTCTTACGTAATGTACCGTGTGTAGTCATAAGCTTATTAAATAGTTCATTCAGTACGATTTAATTAATTATTACATAATTTCATTATTTATTTTAAATATCTACTTATATTATTATGGTTAAAAAAATATTATTCTGAAACAGTAAGAAATAGGTCATAATATGTTCCCACTGCTGGGACCCAGGCCTCCCTCTCACTGAGAGGGAGCGGGCCGAAATCATAGAGAATATAACCACAATAGTCTTTGGCCGTAATCCACCACGCGGGCCCAGAGCGGGTTGGTAGATGTCTTCGAATTTTTGATTCTAGTTCCTCACGACGTTTTGAGAGCAGTGGTGATGAAATAATTGACACAAAGTAAAGCGCCTGCCGGGGCTCGAACCCACGACCTACAACTCGTGTGTCGTGTTCGTTACCACTGGGCCACCGCTGCTCAGACAAATAGGTACTAAATTACAAACTCAATAATATATCGTTGATATCATCACAGAGTATCTAAAGGATGAGAAACTGGATGAGCGATATAGGTACGGCATATCCCGCCGAGCTTATACAGATACATATGTATGGCACACTCTATTTAAATCTGTATTTCTTCTCGAAATTGATGTCGTAAGCGAAAAACTAGTAATGTCTTTACATTGCTTCCACCCACAGCAAACAGCACAGTCATCCGTGTAACGACGTTTCTTTTCTCAACACATATTTGTAAAGACGTTGTTTCGCTGTACCCGCAGCGACATCTACAATCCTCAACACATACATCATGTCTCTGTCCGATGTGTTACTGCGCCCGGGTGTCCGGTGTCTGTGTCCGGATGAAGAATGTAAGTTTCCCGGACAAAGCCGTCCGTTATTTATGTGCGGCTCCTGGAGTACTGTGTCGTATCGATTGCCTGACCAGTCTTCTTGGAAACAGACAGGTTTGAAGTAAAGTTAGCAGAAGTGGGAGCTAGTTCTTTAGGTCGACTGACGGCTTAAGATTTTTATCAAATAGATTCGTAACTACATAATATATTCCTAAGCAATTACATACTTGAGGTTAAATGAGTAAAGTTTATGTACCGGGCATTTTAGCCCAAGCAACATATTATCAAAACAGCCACATTGAAACAGTCACACAGTGTAACTGTTCTGTAAACTAACAGGTGTGTAGAACGATCCTATCTAATTATCTAGGTATCATAATTATAATAAAAGCAAACACACAAGGGGTTATTATTTAAATTAGCTGAATTCAAATAATACACTGAATTTATACGGGCTCGGTTATATAGTGTCATTCAACCTTAATTAGTGGTTGGCGAATGCCGTGTGTACACTATATGTTCATTTACTTAGTAGGTTGGTAATCAATATTCAGTAATCAAACAGTAATAATAATTATGGAAAATCATGGTTTATGACTGCTTTTACCAAACTGTGAACCAACGTAGCAACAAGTTGACACTTTGACAACGTTTCCCAATCCCGTTTTGCATTCTCTTTTGAAACCTTCTATTTCAGTGCGAATGAAGTTCATCTTTATGGCTTAATTATTTCTTTACAGTTGCGTAGTCTGAAGCTACTTCAAGTTAGTGCACAAACGGCCAAACTGGCTCAGACAGCTTATGTGTAGAGGCTGAATGATCTTACTAAACAATTTTGTGATTTTTGCTACGAGCAGATGTTCAATCACAATGTTCATTATCAACCCTTACCTACAGCTCTTCCTCATCAATATAACAATGTTAAGAGTCTGCTCGACGCGGTCGGGTGTAATAGTGCCACCAAAGTAATGGATCCAGCGATTACAATGCTTGTTACTTTCAGAATGATAACAATGCATCTGCTGGGGACAAGTGGGCGCAGTGCGCGCACCATAGCCCTGTGGAGTTAGAGTCGCGACACACAACTAGTGACGTGGCGACAATGCACGAGACATTTGCGATGTTTTTTACCCAACAGAAGGGAAAAGGCACAGGCGGTTTGTGATTCAAATATAACAATAACTTTCAATAAATCAGACTGCATGACTGTGATTTGCGATCGAGGCGTGGTCGATGCTGAAATTGTATGTTTATATTACAATAAATATGAAAAAATAAGTTTATAGGTACGAGTACCTACTTAGATTATTTTCATCTGTCAAACGTTGACGTGGATGAATAAAAGACTTGAAGATAAACGAGACTGAAGCTTTTCAATAACAGAAATTACCTAATACCATCACACATAAGTAAAATGTTGCTGAACTATAATTTTATTTTGAAATAACTAACTACAATTATCTCGAGGCTTGCTACGGGTAAATACGAGTAGTTTACATAAATAAATAAATATAATACTTTATCTGATGATTCAGTCTGTCCATAATTATACAAACTGTATGTAATTCTTGTATTTTATAGGCATTTCCTAGCTATCTATACATATATATATGTATGTTGCACCTGCCATATTTTCTCTCTGCTTCACCCTAAGGTTGACTGGTAGAAAATGCCTCAGGCATTAAGTCCGCCTTTGTACAGTATTTTTTTTTACTTGTGCATAAAGTTTTAAAAATACAAAATAAAATCTTTTTATTTCAGACATATTTTGCCCATAATATTGTAAGTTAGTAGACTTAAACAACTACGTTACATGTAAAAATCAGAATTAAAAATCAAAATTAACATTAAAATGAAGACCAAGATAGAAATAAAAATAAAAATAAATGATTACATAAAAAAATTTAATTTAAATTAAAATCAAATTAAAATCAAAATTAAATCCAAAATCAAATCAAAATCTATATTAAAATCAATTTAAAATTAAAATTATTAAAATGATTATTAAAATTAGTTTTAATAAATGAATAAATATTGTTTTATATTCATTTATTTTAATTAGTTTATTCATAATTACAGCACGTATTAAAACAGAATAACACGAATGTTTTTGGAAAGTAAGAGTGACTGGGGAGGAGAACATTGCAGAAAGTTCCTCAAAGTGGTGTTCTAATGAACAATGAACAGGATGATGAGATACGCAAAAAGAGATGTTCTAATGAACAATGAACACTTGAGATGATGAGATACGTAAAAAAAATATCGGCTTATATTTTTTGCGTTAACGCGTTTTTTGTTGGATTTAGTTTTGCACAAGTCTCAGTAGGTATGTTCCAACTCTTACTTACTTCTCACTGTTACCTCACTGTTACACAACTTAAACAACGATACTCATTCAAAAACCCGCATTTTATGTAAAATATTTAATTTTGTGAAATACCCTGAGAACGTAACCGACAACGCCATCTGTCGTCAATAAGTGCAACGCGCCTGCTTATTATCTCCTTCTGTCAATCAAAGAAACCACTAATTACCTCAACGTATCAATCAAAACAACCACTCTTTGGAACCCCTACGCTACATTTAGAGGGGCTAGTTGTAATGACAGTGTGGGGAGTCAAGAAGTGAGGCAGGCAAGCTATGGAAGTATGAATCCAAGTCTGGTTCACCATAAAATTAAGGCTGTACTGCGATATTTGAATAAGACCAGCGGTCGTTGAGGAAGCCCATCTTTGTAAGTGAACATCTAAGGACAGCTGTTCACGACAAACATGCAAGTTGGACTGTTGGAGCTCGAAAACTATAGCCAAAAGATAATTAAATTGCCCGATGTATAAACGCCAGCTTACATTATGACGTAATTAATGCGATTATGGGCTCTCTAATGAATAAAATGTGTTATAAATTCATTCCATACGTACGTACTACATAGGTACTTAACCACATAACGCTTTCCGGTCGTGATGGCCGATTAACGACGCTATCGCCACACAGTCATCGGAAATGGCCGGAGTACGGATTTGGTTCGTCCCTTTGGGAATTACGAATGTGTAATGCGTTATGCATAAAACTAGTTCGAAAGTTAAATATAATATTCGCATAAATATGAAACATGGCAGCGTATTTCAGTATTCCCCCCGAGGTCGCTCGCCCGGCCCTGGGGCCCCGGGCCCCGCCTGGCGCGGTGCGGCTTGCTCGGCGCGTCGCGGTGCTTCTCTAATTAATTTATGGAGCAGCTCTTATATCTGCTTCTAATTGCATTAGCACTCAAACATGTTGAAGAGCATCGTTAAACTGGATTGGAGCGAGAATTTTTATTTTTATAATTGAGAACAGTGGACTCCAATTTATGTAATAAATGATGTATGTGTACGTCACGGTTCAGTAGCGCAAGCCCTACAATGGCCCGCAGGCCACATGACTCGCAGGCCACATGACCCGCAGGCCACATGACCCGCAGGCCACATGACCCGCAGGCCACATGACCCGCAGGCCACATGACCCGCAGGCCACATGACCCGCAGGCCACATGACCCGCAGGCCACATGACCCGCAGGCCACATGACCCGCAGGCCACATGACCCGCAGGCCACATGACCCGCAGGCCACATGACCCGCAGGCCACATGACCCGCAGGCCACATGACCCGCAGGCCACATGACCCGCAGGCCACATGACCCGCAGGCCACATGACCCGCAGGCCACATGACCCGCAGGCCACATGGCTCGCTTGGCCTCATCCTGTGCGATGCTTGGCTGCTCGGCTTACAGTTTCGTGATAACCCTGCGGTCAAGGGTATCGGTATCGGACACGACTGCGGTAATTACCGACCGGCGCATGTTTAAAAATTACCGGATTCAGTGCACGAAATACTGCGAGGAAACCGGCACGTTAATTATAAATCCTTATTTGTAACTCCGCCCTGAGAACTGTAGCAGTTAGGCCATCTGTCATGCTAGGAGTCGATGACAAATGATAGGCTTTTATTACATTAATATTTGAGTTCAGTACAGTTCCTTCAAGGGACCCCGCGTGGTCGGCTGGTCGCCCTACAACACATCAACGCGGCAACTCTCACACGGAGTTCCCATCAGGCACACAGGCGGTATATCGTCGGCGCACCAAAGGCAAGTCTCGATGTTTCTGAGAAACGAACCATCGATACAACTCCATTGTGGTTCGAGCGCTTTTTAGGAAACGCTGGCTAAGGGCCGCGGCCGCACACGGACTGCCAATGGGCCACGAGCGGCCCGGGCGGCCTACGGAACACGGCCGCATGCAAAACGCGTATAAATCGCAACTCTAAATATAGCTCGACTGCTTTTCAACCAGTCAAGTCAGACACAGACAGTTCATTTGCTAGTCCAAAAAAGTCGGTGCGACACGAAAGGGAATAGCAAGTAACCAATCATTTCGGGCCAATTACGTGGGAACGCAAATGACAGGGCAGACCGGCAGACTTAGGCACTAGTGACGTCCGGCGCACACGCGATACTTTAGCGCCGGTAATTAAGGATTTCGATGCTACTTTCTGTATTGTGTTTCGATGAATCAGCGTTTGTTTTATCCACGAATTTGCGATACCATCGATGCTGCATCGATGTTTGGCGACTCTCACAGCCTTTGGCGGAAGCAAACGTTGGTAAATCTAGATTTCCTGCGATCGCGATGCAAGACATGCTAGATATAGAGATACGTCGCTGCATCCTGTTTATGAAAAGGAGAAACTTAAGCAATTGCAGACAGCAGATTAAGATTTTGTGGTGTGTTTTATACGAGTATGGGAATCGAGTGGGAGCGCTAATGGACGAATGCTCATGTGCTAAATAACTGAACGTCTGCCAGGGGCACATTTGCACAAAAGTCTTGTGTTGCACACACAATACTTACTTTTACATAACAACGGGTAATGTGGTAGGTACCTACTAACAATAAATATCGGGGTAACTAAAATCACGTAAAACATAGAACGATTGTCAGAACTGTGTGTTTTGTAAACGTTTTTAACGAGCACATCGAATGCATCCGAGTTTTGTCAAAGGTGTAGGTTTCACGCACAGTTAGTAATAATGATTTTCTAACGATCTCGGTTTAACGAAACTATGATTATTAGTTTCCTGGAACTTGGAGAGTAACCGTAGAAGCATTAGCCGCGGCTAAAACGATAATTTCCTAGTTGGGCGCGTCCAATTGACTCGCACCTAATGTCGGCGGCGTCCGTTGCAAGGGGCTCGGATCACAAGTCCGTTAGAGAACAAACGCCGCACAGTGGGCCGAAAATGAACTTTCATAGACATTTTCATTTAATTTTTTGAATGGCTGTTTTTTTGCATGGATGTGCTTCGGAAGACTAAGTATATGCTTATAAATATAAAATATACGGAAAAAGATTGCAAACGGCTCACAAAGAATTTTTTTTTGAAAATGTTGTACATGGAGTTGACATTAAAATCGACGATAACTCAGCTATCGCACGATTGCGCCTTATTTCCTCGTAGGTGTTTTTACTACCATTTATTTAGGATTTTGTGGCATACTACTTAACCCGGACACTGGTGCGATTTATTTTTTAAAAATCCTTAAATATTTTTATTTTTTTATTTTTATTATTATACTATGTTTCGATCTTAGGTAAAGGTTAACGTAATATGAAGTACCTAAGTCACGTCTAGATCAATGACAGATAAATTGGGGACTAAAGTCTTGGTAGTTTTTTTATAATGGTTCATTGAATAATTTACTGTTCAATCTCTGTGATAGTAGGCCTGTACCCCTTAATAATAAATTAGTTAGTATTGATAGCATTACGAGGACGACATGATCACGTTTGTATTTGTATACTAACATCTTATTTAAAATAAAGATTTAAATAAAGGCTGCTGACGAATAGAAAGACTCTAACCATAGAAATGCTAACAAAAACTATAAACTGTTTGAATATATCATTAAATAAAAGTATATCTTGAATATAAGATTTTATTATATGAAAATGCAAACAAAATATAAACAATTTGAATATATGTAACAATAAAATTATATCTTGAATATAACATTTAATGATCAATAAAAAAGTTAAAAAAAAAAGATCTAATGGAAATACTTATTATTATATATTATTATAAATTAAAAGATAATGAAAAAGAATTATATAAACTAAAATTATTTTAAAAAGAATTAAATACTGATGAATGATGGATTGAATTAATTACTGTGTGTACATAAATAATAAAATAAATAAATAAATAAATAAATAATGGATAAAGCACTTAATTATCTACTCCGAGTCATCATCACTACTGATAGAATCAGAATCTGACGATTCAGGATCCAAATTAGTGATATCGCAGAACTCTATTTGATTGTCTGGTTCTTGAATATTTAATAAATCCCATACTTCTTCAAACAAGGCTTTTTTCTTTTTTGCATCCATAGTAGGCCTTGTCGCTGAAATAAGTGGATCTGAATAAAGGAGAAGGAAATTGAAAATGTCCTCGTTCGAACATACTCTGCTCGTTTTGCGGGAATGGTGCTCTCTTAGTCTTCTGAAATCTTTATTGCGAGCTTCCGATGCCTCCTCAGAAAGACTCCCAATAGGTACGATTGCGTTATGAGCTATAATCCCTGCTCCATGTATTAATATCTTGTGCACAGTAACAGGCATATTATACCAACCATATATTGACACGAACCTCTCAGCAGTTTGCCATGTATACTCCTTGAACTTTTCTACCTTTATATGTTCACCTGATGTTATGGTCTGTAAAATTACAACAAACCTGCGGATAAGTTCTATATCCAGCCCCGTTATTTCAGCAGTTTTATCGGGGAATTCAAAAAACCTTCTGGCTGTGTTTCCGTCGTTGGTTGTTCCGTGTCCTTGTTTAACCACATCAATAAGCAGATTTAGATCCTCTTTAAACCGGTTTTGAATCATCTTCTGTCGTTGCTTCATCAATTCTTGGTCAGCATCTCTAGCAGCGCTCTTCTTGAAATCTAATCTGTATGCAATATGCAAGAGGCACTGCATCATATTTATGCGCGCATGAAGTGGAGAAAGTCCAAGTTCCATCATATTCTCTGATATTGGCTTGACTTTCACTTCTGTCAACTTATTCATCTCAGATGGCTTTGTTAAACAAAGATAGCATGTTGCTGAAGATTTCGCATCTGAAAGATATGTGCATATTTTACCATCAACCATAGTTAACATAAGCTTGTGGTCAATTGTATTGCTTTCGCAAACAGATGGTCTTAGAAATTCTATTTCGTTCTTTATTCTTTTTTCTTCTTCCTTTACTACTGCTTCACTTTCTTTAACAAACGTAAACTGCACTGGACGACAAAATGCTGCCGAGCAGGGTTTCGGATTCTCCCATACTGTCGCTCCTTCACAAGTCATTTTCAATGGTGCCAATGAAGTCATAAATATACTGGAATCATCATGTGCGGAATCCATCTTTTGCTTGTATCTGCTCTGGCTTGATGCACCATCGAAACCCCACTTGCTGATCAACTGCAATTGTTTGTTTTGAATATTTTCAGGCAAAGTTTTTGAAATCCGTTTCGCTGTTAAATCTAAAATAGCTTGCAGTGTAATTCTGGCAGAAGAGTCAGTAACTGTTATATATTTTTTTGGTTCAGGTGGATAACACTCTTGTTTTTCTTTCTGTATACGGTAATAGGAAGGGTACATATTCTTTAGACCTTCTCGGATGGCTGACTCTCTCAACGTCATATATTGCCACTTTGATAGGTGAAGTGATATTAATAAACCAAGTGCCTTCTGAGGTGTGAACGTAGTCAGTGGTTTTTTAATGAGGTCGTGAAACTTTTCAACAGTTTCTGGGTGCTTTAGCAAATGTTCTATCACGGAAGCAAAATTCTCTTGACCAGTTTGTTTCATTTTGGATATGGCTGCATGTAAAAGTTCACTGGATTCGCTGTTTATATATTCAGAACTCCGTCTCTTCTTCTGTTTACATCCCAACTCTTCAAAAGGTATTTTAGAAATGTATTTTCTTTTCGTCATAGTCCCAACCGATGTTGATGGCTCGGAAATAGACGCACTAGCACCTTCTTCCTGTTCTGTCGATGATGCTTGAGGTTCTGGAACGTTTTCTTTAATACAGCTAGGCCAGTCAACTTCAGCTTCAAGCCAACTGCCATAATCTTGTCTAAAAAGTTCCATCTTTCGGTGGGCTGATTTCCAACGCTTTGCTACTGAGTTTACAGCAGAAAAGCTTTAGCAGCCTATAAAGTCCTTACTACAGGGGCACAGGTCCACTTTCACCAAGAGTGAACAGAAATTAGAACAATTATAATTTAGACGTGACTTAGGTACTTCATATTATGTTAACCTTTACATAAGATCGAAACATAGTATAAAAATAAAAATAAAAAAATAAAAATATTTAAGGATTTTTAAAAAATAAATCGCACCAGTGCCCGGGTTAAGTAGTAGGCCAAAAAATCCTAAATAAATGGTAGTAAAAACACCTACGAGGAAATAAGGCGCAATCGTGCGATAGCTGAGTTATCGTCGATTTTAATGTCAACTCCATACAACATTTTCAAAAAAAAATTCTTTGTGAGCCGTTTGCAATCTTTTTCCGTAAATTTTATATTTATAAGCATATACTTAGTCTTCCGAAGCACATCCATGCAAAAAAACAGCCATTCAAAAAATTAAATGAAAATGTCTATGAAAGTTGAATTTCAGCCCACTGTGCGCCGGTCCTGTGTGCCAGCTGCCTGTGCGTGTACGAGAGGCACGTCGCACGAATGTCATTAGTTTCTCGTAAGTATATCGATCTTAGTTCACAAAGTTCAGCTCTGGAGCGTTGCTATGCACGTCACGTCCGGAGTAACAAGCTCCGGTATTAGAGCCGTTGAGAGTTTGTTAAAGAGTGTTGTAAAGATACCTGTCTAGGTAGGTACGGCACATTTTGTATTCACCCTCGGATTTACTCGCTGAACAAAGCTCCGCTGTTGAATGCATTCGAGGACACGTGTTACATGTTACATATAAAGGGGTAAGTACTTCGCTATATACACACTCCACTATGTACTTATGAGGTAAATACTACGAGAAGCACGTTCGCCTACTTCCCTCCGTTAGTAACGACTCGTATGGGATGACATGCAGCCGACACACTTAGTTTTTATCTAGTTCTCAACAGAAAACAATTGAATTGATTGAAACGTTACCATTCAGATATAAAGCCGAATCCATACGATCGGCAAAACTGGTGTCGAACTAACTCAATAGAGTCTGCTCGTTGTCACTTACTCGTATGTCCATTGAAATTGGCACTAATCCTACGCATGGCCTAAAATCACGATTTCTAATCCCAAGTTAGCGTAGCTTTAGCTCTAACTTTACGAACCGCCTATCTCGTGCAAATGTCGTTGTTAGTTATGGCTTGCCTTAATTAGGACGGGCCTAGTTGGTATGACGTTATAACAAATGGTCATTATATTCATAGTGATTCATTTTGAACTCAATTTAACGGTGCATTGTGCGGCAGCTAGATTCCTGATAAAAGTTATTTGGTAACTTATGAAGTAATAGATAATATTGAGCTATTATGTGGACCCGACATGCGATGTATCTAACAACAATAACCGTCATTCGATGGATGGAGAAATATCACATAACTTGGTGGATCGTGAGTCAGTTGGTAATATTATACTTTCTCAATTCTGTCATGAAACTTGAATCCTGACTTGGTTCTCCTCAGGAACCTGTCGCTCAGTGTAGTCCTGCGGCCACAACGCTCGCGCAGCGCTCGGCCGGCGCAGCCGAGCGTGACCCGGCCACTTCGGAGAGTGCCCGCGGCTGGCACAATGTGCCACTAATAATAATTCCATACTATTGTTGTATTTCTGATACCCCCTGCGATAATTTAATCCTCGGTACTTTATTGGAACCGTAAAAAATCTTTTGTCGAAACGAAATGTTTTATTTTCGTAGATTTATCGAATGTAGGTCTTTGCTTTAGTTCGCCTTTATTTCTGCAACAAAAGCTGTGAAATACTTATTTGACAGAGTTACTTATTATGTTTGAGATTTTTTTGTGTATGTTTATATATGTCAGTTGGTGAGATTACATGTTGAGTTTGTACAAACTACGATCTTAGTTTCTAGTTAGTATATTGTACTACGCAATCGTGTACATTTGAATATTTGCTTGTAATTTAGTAAAGAGAAACTATCGTCGACCGTAGGTTCAATTGCGGTAAGGGACAAAATACGATTTTTCAGGAGAGGCTGTCAAAGTTTTTTTTCGGACTAAATCGCCCATAACTTTTTTTGTTATTAATCTTTTTCGGGTCTGATTTCACACATAAACTTGTAGTTTAGTGCTCTATCTACATGTGTAACATTTATTTAAATGAGTTAGCTATTTAAGAAAATAGATGTCCCTTACAACAACGTATTTTGTTAGTAATGTCCCTTACTGACCAAGTATCTTGTAGTCCCGTCCCTTACATTAAACTGACCTCTACGTTGAATCTATTAATGAAAAAATAGTGTAAAGGACTTGTTGAAAAAAATTATTAAAAAAATACAATGTAAAGATATTTTTGACAGAAAATGAAGTAGGTACACACTTTTGACGTACGTAATGGTAATTTGTTGATTGGGAAGACCCGTACCTTATTTGAAGTGGATTGGCGGCGATAATTACACCATTTCAAGTTCCTATATTGCATAGTTTTTCAGATACATTGTTATTAATATGGGGCTGATTCGAAATTTGGATCCAAAAATCATTAGAGTAAGGGACATTTTTCTTAAGCTAGAATTTTTTCATATTCACCATTCGATAGAGCGAAAAATTCTGAACAAAACTGTATACTCAACTCATTTTGGGTATTTTGTCCCTTACCTCAATTGAACCTACGGTCGACGATATTTTCTATCTACAGCACTATGAAAATGCCATAACTACACCATATCTCTTGATCATCGTATACACCATCATATCTATAACACAAGTGCTTTGTCGAACAAGATTCCCTCGCGCTGCATAGTTTAACTTTACAGCAATAACATAATTTGTAGCCGGCCATGCGCACGCGCCTCGGGCGGCGCTATCTATACGCCACACTGACCAATGACCATTGCCCTTAGACGCTAAGTATTTATTATCGATTACACCGGCCTAATGAATGAGTTACCGACCGACTGTACGTGTGCACATGGGATGGGGTTCGTTCACGTGTCGGGTTATTTCAAATAGGTATGGCTTAATAAATAACTAATGGTCGTAGACTCCTGACGAAGAAGACTTTGGAGATATGAACAGTGCACTTTGTAAAAGCTTACAGTATGTTGCACATAAACAATATGCAGTCTGAAAAGAGTTTTGTATCGTACCTACCCTACGTACCTACGTGTATATTTTTATGCGAATCCAAGATAGATTTATTTGTTTTTATTTGAATATTTTCATTTTTAACATGCTTTTATTAGTTTCACCTGTATGTTTGTTTGTTACTTTGTATGTAACTGACTCGTCAGGCCTCGATTTTGCCCCACTTTAAGCGATCAGATTTACTTTAAACGTTGTAGACTTATCAACGACCGACGACAATACAATATTTTGATAAAAATAGTTGAAAAATAAAACAGTTAAAAAAAAATATAGTTAAAAAAAAACTAAAAAAACACGCTTTAATAGCAAATCGAACTAAAAATCAGAAAATAAGTTTTAATTTAAAATTCTAAAATTAAAATAAAGTTTGTTCAATGTTCATAAATGAAAAGAAAATTAATTTCTTTGTGAAAAAGCATGTAAAAAGCGTTCACTATTTCAATAGGTTACAGCTAGTAGAGCTAGTGAAAGTTTATTTTAAAAAAACGTGAATTAGATTTAGAATTTCAATTCTGTGACACATAACATTCGTATCCAGGCACATTCGTTTAGTTTTGCATTTGATATTTTATTTTAATTTGAATTTTGTGACCTTTATAACTTGTACCGACTTATTCGTTTATTTTAATTGCATTGACATTTTATTATTTTCTGTTCTGTTGCGGTATTGATAAGTTTTATTTTAATTTATGTAATATGGGTTTGGCATAAATTATATTTATTTTATTTTATTTTTAACATGTTCAGTACCTAATTAAAATTACATTAAAAAAACCGGCCAAGTGCATGTCGGACCACGCACAATGAAGGGTTTCGTAGTTGGAATGGATTTATCCCAAGAACAAACTTAACATTGTAGTTGAAAATCATGTTCTCCCATACATTGCAACTGCAAATGTAAACTGGTCGACTATTACTCGTAAACTTGTAAAGAGACAAAACACGTCAAGTGAGCACCCCCAAAAACCACTAGGTCGTCGATTTTTATGAAACATAGATGAAATGAATGCTTATAACAATACTAAACTTAGCTCCAAAGGATTTTGCAAAATTTCAAGTTTTATTGTTTATACGGATGTTTAAATATTTTAATTACTTTTAATGGAAAAATTAATTTCTCGGACACTTTTTAACGAAATTTTATGAACATTTTGACAGGCCTGTTAGTCTAGTGGTCAGTGGCCCTGACTGCTATACACAAGGTCGTGGGTACGATTCCCACCCAGGACAAATGTTTGTGTGATGAGCACGATCATTTGTTCTGTGTCTGGGTGTAATTTATCTATAATATGTATGTATTTAGAAATATATATGTATGTTTATCAGTTGTCTAGTACCCATAGCACAAGCTCTGCTTAGTTTGGGACTAGATGGCGTTGTGTGAAATTTGTGGAATATTATTATTATTATTTTATGAGAGATCCTTAGAAGTTTATTTTTTTTTTCATTAAACAACAATATTCGTAAATTTATTTATTTACCTACCTATTTATTTATAACAATTAAATAAACAATTGAATTTTTAATAATGTTCTCATGTTTCGATTTTTTCGAATCTAGGCGCAAAATGTTCCTCAGACCTTGCAGTACCACGACCAGCACCTGCTTCCTATCGCCGACTTACCACCTGCTGCAGAATCAAATACAAATATTTATATAGGGACATACCTACACATCTTATAATCTAATTTTAATCATTTCAAATACTCCGCGGATATGAGTGACCCCTGCGGAATCAGCAGAACAGTTGATAGTTAAACCATAGCTGATAGTTCGTGTTCGTCGATAACAATAATAGTTAACAATAAAGCGAATAATTATTGAAATAATCTTTTGAATTGAACTCCCCATGTCTGTGACGTATGTTTATCTTCAATCATTCATTACAAAGAATAATGTTATAGGTATTCTATAGATGTTCTTTCATACAGAGTACAATGGGCAGTAATGAATGGTCGAGATCTTGAAGCTACAACTTTGTTTGTGAAGTCTTTTCTATAGAATAAAGTGAACAAAAGAACGCTAACTCTAACAAAAGTCGATTTACTAAATTCTCGAATACTATAAAGTGTTGGAACTGAAGAGACAGCTAAGCCTTACTCTCCAAAATACTGATGAAAATACTGAAATAAAATAATCCAAGAACCTCACCCTAACTTTATTCATGTGTAATGAATGAATGATCTATAAAAATCGTGATACTCGACGTTTGGTCACAGGCAAAGATTTTTGAATTTTAAGCAGGAAGGTATACCTATTGGTCGCGGTTACAACATTGTTATCATGTTCGTGTCTATTGGTTTGCGTTCTATATCTAATGGAGTATTGATGAATATTCCTAAGTACGTAATAATGTCGGAAGAGGAAGCACAGGAGACAAGGCAAACGTCCGATCACAAAATAATGTTCTAAAAATGTATTAGAATAAAAGAAAACTCACTTTTGAATCGGTGCTGGAACTTGCAACGGTTTTCACTGCTGAGAACAAATGTATTGGGTTTTTAACAATAGCACCACACTATGTTCCTACGCAGAGCACCACACTATGTTCCTACGCAGAGCACCACACTATGTTCCTACGCGGAGCACCACACTATGTTCCTACGCAGAGCACCACACTATGTTCCTATGCAGAGCACCACACTATGTTCCTACGCAGAGCACCACACTATGTTCCTACGCAGAGCACCACACTATGTTCCTACGCAGAGCACCACACTATGTTCCTATGCAGAGCACTTGCATGTTGGTAGAGCACAGTAATCATTATGTACTTATTACGTAACACTTGCAGCTGCATTCGTTCTTGACGACCACATTGGAATATAAGTCTATGAAAGTCATTAAAACAGTAATATGAGTTTATAAACCAAGCCACAGGTAAGTACTATTAGTTATTCTGTGCCACAGGAGAGGATTTAGTAGGTATCACAAGAGTGCTCTCACACCCAGCTATGTGAAGTTTCATAAACTACTTTATCTAAACTCATGTCATTCCTTAAAAAAAAACACGATAAATAATATCGTAATTATATCCCCCAAATCTTACATTTCATTTCATGACCTATGGATCAATCCATAGGTCATGAAATGAAATGTAAGATATGGGGGAATGTATGTATATTCACAATGAGTTCTCAAGAACTCATTGTGAATATACATACATTTAAATTAAATTAGCTAGCGAAACTCTGCAATCCTGATGGGTATCGATATCTGGTCGTGATAAATAAAGAACAATATTAATTTGATGATTTTTTTGGTGTGGTCATCGACCGCAGTTAGTGTAGGTAACAAAAACCGTTTAAAAAACAGTTTTTTTTACTGTGCAAGCTTCACAGACGTGATTAGCTTCGATATCGAAACACGATAAAACATATTTTCTCATCTTACAATTCGAGTAACAGCACTACCAGCGGTCCTTGACCTCTAAAAAAGAAATTTATTTTTATTTTATCATGTTTAGCTATCTCCATCACGCTTGCAGTTTCGCTAGCTAAAAATAACCATTAAATTTCATCAAATTATTTATATTTGTCAACATAATATAAACATTATAGAATAGAATAGAATACTCTTTATTATGTACACCATATAAATTACAGACATAAACATAGAAATAACTAAAAAAAAAAATTAGTGTCCTGTAAGTAAAAACATTTTGCTTTTATTAGACTGTTTGGCGGCTTTGCGACAGAGGTTCACCTTCGAAATGAGAACGCGTATCGAACGAAAAAAAATCCGCGATCTATTTTCACTTATTATACACCTTATATCGGTGTTTCCTCGCAGTGTGTTGACAAACGTCGTTTGATAAACATCTTTCAATTATTGCACTATGACACATTGCACACTTGGATCAAATTGTACTGTATTAACAGTTTACGCAGACTAAACCTTCTGCTGCTCTCCGTGTCGTGTGTACTGAAGGCGTACCTGGACGTCACAGCGCGCCTAATTACATGTTCCTAGAACCAGGCGACGCCAGCGAGTGGGCAAGCGTGGGCAACCGGGGGCAGCCCCCACGCAGGGGCGGATCTACTTAAAAGCTTTTTGGGCTGCAGCCCAGGGCCCCGCGAATACAGGGGGCCCCCAACCGAACTGAAACCAATAGACGATATTGTCAATAATAAAAACTATCTAGAATTTAAAAAAATCCGATCGGGTTGCTCAAAGGACCTACAGTGCGATGACCAAATAAAAGAATTTGCACCACAAAAATGCAAAAAAGTTGCTTTATAATTTATATACATAACCATTTATAACCTGTCAATTTATTTTGCAATAAATAATGTTTTAATAAATAAATAAAATATTTTGTTTTCCTATTTTCTTCCTGTACTTAACATATATTACATTACATGTACCTACATCACTACAGAAAACAGTTTCTTGTCAAAATGGCAATTACTTGAGTAATTAGGTAGGGCCCCTAAGCAGTATTAGCCCAGGGCCCCACAAATTCAAGATCCGCCCCTGCCCCCACGGCTTCGAGGAAGCACGGGAGCTTGCCGGCGCCAGGGGCGCGGAGGTAACGGACGGACTGCTGGCAAGATGGGCTGTCTTAATTAAAGTACTCTCAAGATAGTTGCTATTCTCAGTAAAAGTCATTAGTTCCTGTTCTCATAATGTTGTTAGTGAAGTGAACTTGAGCGATACACAGCCGTGTTCTCTTGTAACTAAATATTTTATACGTCGCTGGTAGTAACGGTTGTTTGTTTAACGTAACGCTATCACGCTGCTTGTGTCTACTGTGTCACCTATATTTGATCCCATTTATTAAACCCGTGAAAGTACTCATGTACCTACCTACATTAGCATAGTAGTTCAGATAAACATCCCTCTGGTTGTGTATATTTATTTATTTTATAGGTAAGTACTTCAAACACATAAATGTACAGAGGTGGACTTAATGCCATAGTGCCATAATTTGAGTTTTGTGTAAAACTCAAATTATGGCTCTATGTACTAGTTTTGTGCTTGATTGATGCGTTGCTAAACTAAGCTCGAAACAGTGCAAATGTGTGGTGCGAGAATGTGTAATAAATTCTGTATCTCAGCCTCCATTTCTTCATCACAAATTGATAAATATAAGTGTTTTTCTCATGTTTTCTGTACACTATACATCTACCTCTGACAAACATCGTCTAGCGAGTGATATTTTTTCGCTCGCATCCCGTACCACCTAGCGCACATCCCTCGCAACACAACCCTAGCACACATCCGTCCCTTGTTTTGAACGTACAAAAACCTCGCGCCGCCGAGCCGGTTCCACTAGAACTGCGCCGAGCGAGGCTAGGTAAATGAAGTGATTCTATTGGTTCTTGACAACCACATCCCTCGCTACGCATCCTCGCACATCCCTACTGGAAAGGCAGCCCAAACATAGCAAACTCTACGGCCTCTTCAATAGTTATTATTAAGTTCGTCATAATATAACAATGCTAACAACAAGACAAGCAAGAAATGTCAAACAAAACTATAAATAGTTCGGATTGCTCCAATAATCGGCACAAACAATAGCCAACTAACTCGACCCGCACTCCCGCACTCCCGCACTCCCGCACTCCGGGTACGGCGCACCCTGTAGTTCAGTGTTGAGCATTGAGCACTCAGTATTGAGCACTCAGCACTCTGGCGTCACCTCGCTCGAGTCTACATAACTTGTTCAGTGTGCCTGTTCAGAAGTAAATCTGTGTTACAGTCGAAACACCTGCCGCCATCTATGCGCAAAGTTGTCAGTATGGAACTAAATACTACCTGACAGTTACAAGGTGATGCCCGCACGCCGCCCGCGCTGCGCTCTGATTTGTTCTATTTTGATTATTATGCTATGTGTACTTGTGTAATATGTATATTTTTTAAGGAATAGATTAATGGAGTTTATACGAGTGGGTTGAAGTAACGTGAGAACAAATTCTCCGTAGGGAAAATTATACAGGGAAAGTCAAGTGAGCGAAAAAAAAAAACCATTGTGGAACTCATTTGTTGCGAATTGTAAAAAAATACCCACATTTCTGTTATTGATGTAAGTCACCACTAATATAAATATTCTTACCCCCACTCCCCCACTTTTAGTGGTGACTTTCATTTGTAACATAATAACATTCTTGTTTAAACTTTTGAAAAGAGGTTTTTTACAGACTTACAAATGTAATTTTAACAGGACTTTAATACTTGTTACCTAAGTATTTTACTTAAATACTTTGCGACTTGCGAGTACTTACAAAAATACTACAGTGTGGCACAAGTCCCTTGCAAAGACCTCCGAGCAATGACGGACTGACGGACATTTAACTGTCTAGGGCATCACAAACCAAATCGATAAACAATAGATAGTCGCGGTAGTTATACTCGTACAAGAGTCGATGGGTGTACTGCCAGCGGCGGGGGCCGGGAGCAGCCCCCCACACCGCCCCCGCCCGCCCCCGCCCCGCTGAGTACCATTAATCAGCCGTCATGGACACGATGTGCTGCCCCCGGATATATTGATGAGCTCTGATGGAATATAAATGGCCTGAGAAACGTGATATTTTACCAAATTGCTGCTCCAACTATAGCGAGGTTAATGAAATTTCACGCCCAAAAGGAAAGCTATCAATCTGATTTGAATAGTGTAGGAGACGCCTTAACAGGCATGCAATGATTTAGGTAATTGTGAGGAAATGTAACAACCTAAGTGTAGAGGAACTCAAGAGGTGATTTAGGTAATTGTGAGGAAATGTAACAACCTAAGTGTAGAGGAACTCAAGAGGTGATTTAGGTAATTGTGAGGAAATGTAACAACCTAAGTGTAGAGGAACTCAAGAGGTGATTTAGGTAATTGTGAGGAAATGTAACAACCTAAGTGTAGAGGAACTCAAGAGGTGATTTAGGTAATTGTGAGGAAATGTAACAACCTAAGTGTAGAGGAACTCAAGAGGGGATTTAGGTAATTGTGAGGAAATGTAACAACCTAAGTGTAGAGGAACTCAAGAGGTGATTTGGATATGAGATTATTAAAAAAAATATATAAACCATCTGTAAAAAGAAGATAAGTCAAGCCGATAGTTACTTATTCTTCTCTTCGTTATAATAATTTTTGTTTTTGTTCTGGACCATGACCATACCTGGGAACCTTCTGGTTACGGATATATTATAGGTCCACCTTTTTCTTTTGACTTTTTTTTTACAAAAACGAGTTTTATGTTAAAACTTAACTTAAAACTACCCCCACAACCCTCGTACCGTGCGCGCTATCGAAAACAGTGATTTTTGACACCAAAAATAGAAGTAATTTCCTAGCAATTATTTTTGCACATGCAATTTGAGTTAATATGATGTACCTACAAAATGCGTAGACAACGTCCACTTAATGGGTTTTTTTTTACACCCCGTATAGCAGTAACTCAATATCTCAAACGCTACTTATTTTTACACCCCGTATAGCAGTAACTCAATATCTCAAACGCTACTTATTTTTCTTCGACTTTCATTTGAAACTCCAACATTTCATTTGATACTCCACTGTAGTTTGAAAGATATTATATTTACTTACAGTACGGAATGTTTATTGTAACTGGGCGCACCGGCACCAGCGACGACTATGAAGTTCTGTTCGGGTACCAGCTGTAGCTGTTTCTTAAAGTTACTAACTGGCAGATAACCACAATTTATGTGTCTGGTTAAATAAATAATGTAAATATCCGTCGCACAAATCTCTGTCCAACTTGATGGTTAGCCAACCCTGGCCATCAATCTTGACTAAGTACAGTCGCTGGTGGCGGCGTCAAGCGGATAGTTTTAGAACCTCTACAAGTCTACATAAAAATATTAAATCAACCAACAGTAGAGACTAGATGTCGCTGCTGTGCGCTCGTAAAATAAAACACTGTTTGATATTGGTGCCAATTCTTGTTGTTCACAAACTAAACTAAATTTAAGTTCAGTGCATTTTTTTCTTTCTATTTCATTAAGAAAAGAACAGAAGATACATTTTAGTTTAGTCCTATCAAATTAATCAGCACCTGACGTAAGTTGACGTAATTGTAGTAGGCAAGTTTTTAATCACGTCTAATCTTGTATGGAGTAGTGTCAGGCGCTGATTAATTTGACAGGACTAAACTAAAATTTATCTTCTGTCCTTTTCTTAATTAAAGAGAATGAAAAAGATACACTGAACTTACATTTTATTTAGTTTATGAACATGGAAATCGGCACCAGTTTTTCATTTCACAACAAAACTGAATTTCACAAAGGTAAACTTAACTAATATCACAGTCACGTAATCACAAGGTTGTGTACTTAGATATTAAAGTGAACTTCGCAATTAACCATAGATTATCCTGCAAAAATTGTTCCGACTCACGAACGCAGAGTCACAGATGCACCTTATTGTTTTATGTGGAGAGTTATCAAATACAATAATTGTTTGTTGTTACTCATTACTTCGCCAGCTCCTGAACGGCCACCTTAGTAAGCGAAACGGGCTAAATACTTGCAGTTTTCGCTGTCGAAACTGCGGCTCATGTTCCAACTCTGACTTGTAGAGGAACATCCCCTTCGCGTTGGAGCTGCACGAGTACCCTAGGACAGTCTCTTGTCCGCTGCAGTCGTTCTGCAGCAGCTCATCCCAGCTGGCGCACCGGCGGCCCATGAGCGACTTCTCGTTCATCGCCGACGCTGAGAACAGCCTCCAGGCCTGCGCGTGGTCGCACTCGAGGCTGATGCTCCGGTCGCGACACTCGGGGTGCTTGCCGCTCACACCGTTCACGAACACGTCGGCGTGGCCCACCGGCTCCTCGATGCCCAGCACGCCGGTGCTCGAGTGTATCACCTGCACGAACTGCGCGTCTCCCTTGTCTAACCTAAACTCGGAGCGCGCGAAGCACGGCCGCGCGGGGTCCAGCGCGGTGATGCGGCCTAGTGTAGTGTTCAGTTTCCTTCTCACCAATTTCCCAGTCAAACCGGCCACATGTGCGCCCAAACTAAAGCCTATGATATGAATGGAGGATAGAGGGTATCCTGATTTGTGTAGCTTCTTGAAGAAGTTGAAGAGCATATGAGAGAGGGGTGACACGTTGGACACGGCGGTGACGTATCCTCGACAGAAAGAGAGGCGTGTGTCTAGGAGGTGCACGGTGGAGTGCTTGGTCATTAGCGCGTGCACGACGGCGCTCGAGGAGGCATCAGTGGGAGTGTTCCACCAGCCGGGCACGTATAGCACCAGAGCGTCGTCGCGCCGGACGCGTTCGGCCGCACTAGACACGCTGAGCGCGCGCCGCCCACTTCGCGTAACCCTCAGCAGCTGCGTCTGCGGCGCCTCCAGCGACGTGCTGCGAGAGAACAGCAGCTGCTGCGGGAGAGCGTCACCTGGAACGTGTTACAAGTAACGCTACAGTCTTAGAAGGCACATATTGCTGGAAGGTTCTGCAGATGTTTCATTTATAACGGCTTTAGGAATTTAGATTTTTAACCAACTTCAAAAAAAGTAGGTTCTCCATTTGAAGGTTTAAATATTTTATATATGTATATTCGGGCATAACTCCGTCATATATTGAAGGATTTGCAAATTTTGTAATCTAATGAAATACAATTTTTAATGAATAATGTATACCTCAGTGGTGGTCACATATAAATTGTATTAGCTTAGGTAGTGTTTGAGAGCTTCAATAATACGATTTTTTTCCACTTAGTTTATATTGATGACTAGCTGTGAATACCCGCTTCGCTGGGTCATTTTTAATTGTAAAGTTATTTGTTAATGTTATTAATCTATCACTACTTCATAATCTTTTCATATACAACGTGTAACGTTAAATGCGCAAAACCTGAAAATAGTTTGATCAGAATAACGAGCAGAATTAATTGAACCACTTTTTAATATAGGTCACATTTTTCAAAAAATCTTCATTAAAAACGTTGCCTTGTCTATTTATTAATAGGTCAAGCAAGCCAATGTCAGCGCGGCGCAGTGGCCCGGTGACGACTCCTCCCGCGATAAAGCGTCGTCACAGACGCAAGAAACGATCAGAATGGCCAGCAAAACTAAAACAGCACACAAAACCTTTACAATTATTTTAATGACTTATTTTCTCTCTGAAATAGGTCAATTGAATTAAAAATCAGTTGGGGTGTCTGAGGTTTTGCGCATTTAACGTTACACGTTGTGTATTAAACATTTTTTAGTAGTGAAGAAGTGGTGGAAGGCGCCCGACGTGACGGCACAGTGGTGGCATGCGCGTGAGCTGCGCGCGGTACTGGACAGTACTTGGACATTGCAACATTACTTTATTTTTCTAAAATAAAAGTAGCCTAAGTTACTCCTTATTACATCAGCTACCTGCCAATAAAAGTCCCGTCACAATTGGTCCAGCCATTTCAGAGATTAGCCGGAACAAACAGACAGACAAACAGACAAAAATTGTAAAAAATGTTATTTTGGTGTAACTATGTACCGTATATACAGAGTGAAATTGAAAACATGCGAAAAATCGAAATGAGAGATTGTACTCATCATTGTGAACAACTTTTGCTGTACCCTACATTTATGTTCGCATAACTCGTCAAAATGTAGGGAACAGCTGATATTTTTTTTTCAATTTCAGGTTTGGTCCCATGGTTAAAGTTGTTCATAATGATGAGTACAATCTCCCATTTCGATTTGTCGCATGTTTTCAATTTCACCCTGTATATTCATATGCATGTAGTAAAAAACGGTTATTTCAATATTACAAACAGACACTCCAATTTTATTTATATGTAAGATGTTTTAAAATAGCTTCCTGTTATTAATATTTACATAGCAAGTAGTGTTATATGAATTTGTGTGGGGTAGGTACAGCTAAAAAGTGAAAAATAAAAACTTTTTTACAAAAAAATAAAAACTAACTTCCAAAAAAAAACACTACAGAGTGAAAAATACAATAACTTTAATTTAAGAAGTCGGTTTTTTTTAAAGTTTTTTGAGTGCATCATTTCATGTCATAAAAAGACTTAGATTGATATAAAAACGTCAATATCGATAGATGCCTGTCTGTATGAACGACGGCGGCATGTAACGAAAATACGGCAGAACGTGTTTCTGACATGATCATAAAGTTATTTTGATTATAATGTTTGCTAAATTTCAATATAATCTGCAGTTATCGTCCATAAATCACGGTTTAATACATTGTTTAAGATGCAAAGCGTCCAGCACATCTTGGGACTTTCGCGGCGCGTCACTTGTAAAAGCGAGTGTCTACAACTTTGCCAAATTCAGTACTGAGGTCTGTTTTGCCGTGGTCCACGATACACTGGGCAGTGTACTCGGCCATCCGCCCACTCGCGTCGCTCTCAGCGGGAATCTTTTGTTGTTGTTGTTCAACTTACTAACATACCTTTGGAGATGTATTTTAAATAATTACCTTTGTACGTAATAGATTCTGATCCATTGAGATGGTATGTTAATTCATTCCTTTATATGTGTATAATATTAAAAAAATAATACGTAAAGTTATTAAGGATTTGATTAAGATGACATTTATTATTTAAAACTAAAAGTCAGTGAGGTAAATAGTTGAAGCTTCGTAAACATTGAAGTGTGATCTTGTGCGAGACGTCTGGAGGCCCACTTGGAGTGAACGTGATGCTCTTTCATAACTGATTAAGTTAGGCTTCGTGTTACTTTGGAGAGGTTAGCCACTGTTTACTCTAAGTTTAAATTGTTCGTTTGAATGATTTAATTAATAAGCTTATGAAGTAATTGTGTAAAATGTTCATCACACCCCCTAGGCAGGGAGGCACGTACTACTTATATTACCTACCTAACTGAATAGGAATTCATCCCGTGCTAATGACGGTATCTACAGTTTGGTCGCAGATAAAACTTTTGCACTTTTTAAAAGACAGAGATCCGTAAAGTTAAGAAAACTGTATTTCTTATTGATAACAGAATTTTGCAGGAATATAGGTACGAGTAAATATGATGATGATTGACTGAGCTATTTTACCAAACTCGTATTTTTTCAGCAAAATCAAAATCAAATCAAAAGTAATTTATTCAAACTAGGCTGAGAATCAGCACTTTTCGAACGTCAAAATTACAAAAGACAGTCCCCCAAAACGCCCGCCCTTCACCACTTCCTAGTGCTTTCTCTGGGAAGAAGAAGTGGCGTCATACAAATAAGCGGATTTTAGGACGTTAACTTCTGGCCCGCGAAGATTGAAATGTACGACTATAGGTACTAACCCGTTATGGCAGCAGTAGGTAAGTTATTTGTGGCAACATTGGGAGTGGGGTTACTTCAACATTGGGAGTGGGGTTACTTCAACATTGGGAGTGGGGTTACTTCAAAATTGGGAGTGGGTTTACTTCAACATTGGGAGTGGGGTTACTTCAACATTGGGAGTGGGGTTACTTCAACATTGGGAGTGGGGTTACTTCAAAATTGGGAGTGGGGTTACTTCAACATTGGAAGTGGGGTTACTTCAAAATTGGGAGTGGGGTTACTTCAACAGCGCCAGCGAATAGAGGAGATCGAACAGATTTATGTATAAAAAACTTGCGATAAGAGCTCTATTCTTGTAGTTCTATGGATTGTGGAATTATAATTAGGCTTTATCTCTGCATATAAAGAAAATGTGGGGACTTCAATACATTATACGAACAGGCTAAGACTAAAACATGTACCTGTCGAACTATGTTACCTGTGATTCCTGTGAACAAAAATATAAACAAAACTGGCCAAGTGCGTGTCGAATCACGCACAAAGGAGGGTTCCGCAGTTGGAATGAATTTATCCCAAGAACAGACTTAACATTGTAACTGCAAATGTAAGTTGGTCGACTAAACTTGTAAAGCCTACTTAGCTGTGATAGTTTTCCTTGTAACTTCGTTATATTATATACTACGACCGTGAATTTTTACACATATCCAAAAGTTACCATTTAGTTGGTGGGGTGGGGGGGTGGACCAAATGACTAAAAAATATTAGTTTAAAGCTTAATATCTCACAAACGGATCCATGAATCGAAAAATTGTTTTCACAAACCCGCAATATTTTTGAAAGATCTATCCAACGATACCCTACACCATGATGTAGACGAGAAAAAAAACATCCCCACTTTACGTGCTCTTGATTTCATGATTTTATTTTACCACTTTGTCGGCGTGATTAACAGCTTTCTAGTACTAAGAGTCTCTGAGCTAAGCTGCGGACGAACGGACGGATGGGCGGACAGACGTACATGGCGAAACTATAAGGGTTCCTTGTTGACTACGGAACTCTAAAAAGGGAAAGAGCTCATTGGGCATAAAAAAAACGTCCGCATCGCTGTCAATGGCCTGTCTCTGCATTACTACATCTAAGTACAATCAGCATTGCATAATTGAAACAAAATGTAGGTAGGTGAGTATGTTGTGTGTATTTGGATGCCACAAGTTCAAGTACAAAGACAGTTTATAAAGATCTTCACGCTAATGTTCTGTGAACTGGGACGTATGCAGTGTTGAATTGATACAACGTTGAAGAGGATGATGGCCCTGTTCGTTACTATCAAAGATCTCTCACCCTACAGCCACTCTCCTCACAACGCTGTCTACAGTTGAAGAGGATGATGGCCCTGTTCCTTACTATCAAAGATCTCTCACCCTACAGCCACTCTCCTCACAACGCTGTCTACAGTTGAAGAGGATGATGGCCCTGTTCCTTACTATCAAAGATCTCTCACCCTACAGCCACTCTCCTCACAACGCTGTCTACAGTTGAAGAGGATGATGGCCCTGTTCCTTACTATCAAAGATCTCTCACCCTACAGCCACTCTCCTCACAACGCTGTCTACAGTTGAAGAGGATGATGGCCCTGTTCCTTACTATCAAAGATCTCTCACCCTACAGCCACTCTCCTCACAACGCTGTCTACAGTTGAAGAGGATGATGGCCCTGTTCCTTACTATCAAAGATCTCTCACCCTACAGCCACTCTCCTCACAACGCTGTCTACAGTTGAAGAGGATGATGGCCCTGTTCCTTACTATCAAAGATCTCTCACCCTACAGCCACTCTCCTCACAACGCTGTCTACAGTTGAAGAGGATGATGGCCCTGTTCCTTACTATCAAAGATCTCTCACCCTACAGCCACTCTCCTCACAACGCTGTCTACAGTTGAAGAGGATGATGGCCCTGTTCCTTACTATCAAAGATCTCTCACCCTACAGCCACTCTCCTCACAACGCTGTCTACAGTTGAAGAGGATGATGGCCCTGTTCCTTACTATCAAAGATCTCTCACCCTACAGCCACTCTCCTCACAACGCTGTCTACAGTTGAAGAGGATGATGGCCCTGTTCCTTACTATCAAAGATCTCTCACCCTACAGCCACTCTCCTCACAACGCTGTCTACAGTTGAAGAGGATGATGGCCCCTGTTCCTTACTATCAAAGATCTCTCACCCTACAGCCACTCTCCTCACAACGCTGTCTACAGTTGAAGAGGATGATGGCCTCCTGTTCGTTACTATCAAAGATCTCTCACCCTACAGCCACTCTCCTCACAACGCTGTCTACAGTTGAAGAGGATGATGGCCCTGTTCCTTACTATCAAAGATCTCTCACCCTACAGCCACTCTCCTCACAACGCTGTCTACAGTTGAAGAGGATGATGGCCCTGTTCCTTACTATCAAAGATCTCTCACCCTACAGCCACTCTCCTCACAACGCTGTCTACAGTTGAAGAGGATGATGGCCCTGTTCCTTACTATCAAAGATCTCTCACCCTACAGCCACTCTCCTCACAACGCTGTCTACAGTTGAAGAGGATGATGGCCCTGTTCCTTACTATCAAAGATCTCTCACCCTACAGCCACTCTCCTCACAACGCTGTCTACAGTTGAAGAGGATGATGGCCCTGTTCCTTACTATCAAAGATCTCTCACCCTACAGCCACTCTCCTCACAACGCTGTCTACAGTTGAAGAGGATGATGGCCCTGTTCGTTACTATCAAAGATCTCTCACCCTACAGCCACTCTCCTCACAACGCTGTCTACAGTTGAAGAGGATGATGGCCCTGTTCGTTACTATCAAAGATCTCTCACCCTACAGCCACTCTCCTCACAACGCTGTCTACAGTTGAAGAGGATGATGGCCCTGTTCCTTACTATCAAAGATCTCTCACCCTACAGCCACTCTCCTCACAACGCTGTCTACAGTTGAAGAGGATGATGGCCCTGTTCCTTACTATCAAAGATCTCTCACCCTACAGCCACTCTCCTCACAACGCTGTCTACAGTTGAAGAGGATGATGGCCCTGTTCCTTACTATCAAAGATCTCTCACCCTACAGCCACTCTCCTCACAACGCTGTCTACAGTTGAAGAGGATGATGGCCCTGTTCCTTACTATCAAAGATCTCTCACCCTACAGCCACTCTCCTCACAACGCTGTCTACAGTCTCCGCGGGATGATTGATAATGATGCTGTTACTATCATACCATCCGGTCGTGGTCTACTTTCAGATTACACTTAGCAACTGCCGAACACCACACATCACACTGCATCACTTCTTACTCATCAAAACAATAACGTCCAAAACAAACACGTACAGCTAGCAGACGCCGCTTTCACCAGCTCATCGAAGTGTTCGCTGACGAAGGGCGGCAAGATGGCGCCGAGAGCTGAGAGGGTGTCAGGAGGTGGTGCTGAAGCTGCTGCTGCAGCCAACACAGCCAGAATGGTTGTCACAACGAGCGCCAGCGACGCCGCCAGCGCCCGCGCTGCAATCCGCGCGCGTCGCATGCCGCACTGCGCGCGCGCTTATGTAACTGTTAGTTATAAACAACGGCGAACAGCGGCCGCCCGATACCCTTGATACTGAACCACGGACATGCGACGATAACAGCGAGCTCAGAAGATCCACTCCTTAGAGCCAGTGAGGAGTTCACACACACACGTGTCCGCAATGTGATACGCATGAGCTGCTGGCAGTTTAAAGATAAAAACAGATCAGTGCAGTTAATGGTCTTACAACGTATCCTACGCTGCTTATACCTGAATGATTCATGAATGCAGAGCCTTTACACCTGAACTCCACTGAAGATTCCTTTATGACGTAGGCATCCACTAAGAAAGGATGTTTTGGATTCTTCCTGGGGGTCAAACAGAGGATGAACGTTTGTATGAAAATAATCTGTAATAAATAAAAGTACAAATAATTAGTATTTGGGCTTTCGGTTAAAGAGATAAGAAAAATATAGTAAAAGGATTTTTAAAAAATTCCGAATAATCCAAAATAAATGAGAGATGTATGGGAAGTTTGAAATCTACACGGACGACGTCACTGGCAAACAGATAATTAAGGATAACATTAGTTAGTTATAAGATGAAGTCAATTTATTTAGTTTCGGGGGTTTTTCGCTATCGCTATGTTTGTGTGAACCTTCTGTGATTTTTTTGTTGAAAATGATGTGACTTTTGCAACCAATTTGATGATGTATTTTGTTATAAATCATACATGTTTTTGTGAACATTTTTTTCGCTTGTAATGCTATAAGAGCTTAGGCTTTACAATAATGATAGTTGTAAGAAGTGCAGAGATGTGTGGCTTCCGACGGATTTCTGCATAATTAAAGAATCGGTCTCTGCTTTGTTATTGTATATTTATAGGTTTTTTATAATGTCTAACACCATGTTTCTATTTTTAGAGTTCCGTACTAAAACCGGCAAGTAAGTATGAACACTTATCGAAAAACTTTGGTGTTTTCCGTCCGTCAAAGTTCTGCTCACCCCGCTGCCCCGTAGGACTCATTAACCTTCATTCATTCATTAATAATGTAGTCATTTGGTTTTGTGACATTGATACTTATTTCCGACAATAAATGTCTAATATTGCCATACGCATTAAAACTGGTGCGTATTAGGAATGTGACCGTGACCTTCACTTCGCCTCCACAGTCAACAGTCTTCGGACCATGACATAATATGTCGCAGTGGTGGAGTGACACTTGTCACAGCACTGCTTGTCCTTGTTCAGACTAGCTTCCATCGCATGAGCGTATGTAGGTATGGCACATTATGATTGATGCTTGCTCATATTTGGTTGCGGGATGTGCAAAATCGCAGGACCGGTCCATGTGCCGACGTTTAGGGGTGGCCGTCTTTTGTCCGAAATGAAGATGATGATAAGAACATGTTTGTAGATACAATGGTCCAGCTGTGGATTGTGAAGACCGCGTGAACAAATCGGCCAGGACACGGCACTTTTCTTGTCCA
>OX451403.1:19278456-19306380 GCA_949629135.1 Eremobia ochroleuca | reverse complement strand
AGTACGACACAGTCCCTCCATATTATACTAATGCAGTTGTTATCGAACACAGAGCTTCTGTTAACTGAGTTTCAACAAGATAATAGGTGTAAAAACATCGTTTCAATAATTTTTTATTTATTTATTATTTATTATCTGTACCTAATACTTACTGAAGTTATTGAAATAGCTTACGTTATATGCATGAGAAGTGGTTTCAGAAAAGGGAAACATGTTGATTTAATTCCATCTTGGTTCTCCATGTCTGTTGTAGGGAATGCAAACAGTCTCAGTCCATGAATTATACATAAGTTGTAATTACTTCTTTATTTCTTATTACCCACAGTTTGGTTTAAGTTTAACGTACACTGCATTTGGCATAAAAAGCGTCATTAATTTGATGTAGTGATGTGTTAAGTAAATCGAATTGCATGTACCGTTATTGCATCACCCTGTACCAGTATGACACACGCCATACATTATACAATACATACAAACTCAAATCCTATCAAATATTGAAACCTCGCCAAATCGAAATTGCGGTCGAGAGCCGATATATCAAAAATCGCGTCCGCTCGCACGCGCGCGGCTGCCCGCGGCTCCGCATACAAAGCGACAGGTTAAGCATATGTGGGCAATGTATGCCCAGTTTAATGTATATCTATGGGCAACGGCCGGACGCACTGCCCGCCGCGGTACTCCGGCCCTCACTGACACCGATTAGTTAGGCACTCCTCCAAAACAATCTGGATTCGTTTCGAAACTTTTTTATGGTTTTGCCTAAAATTAGAAAGGCCATAATTTTTTCCATTTCAACTATTTAATTGGAGAACGAACCTTTCGAAAGCCTTACGACCAATTAGCTATGTATTATTAGGTTGTCTCATAAGTTCTTGCCATATTTTATTTTTGTCGAATTTTCTCGTATTTAAACTAAAGTGAATTCAAGAAAGTTCTAGATCTCTATAGTAAGGGTGAGTATCTTTTATGGTGAGGGTATAAATAGGCGCGGACGCAATGCAATAATTATTAGTCTTTAGTGAAAATGGATCAGCGTCAACTGCGAGCTATTAGGTATGCGATATGAGCATCGACTTAAAGTCTCTTCAACAGAAACGGCTAAAAATATTAACACTGCATTTGGACCGGGTACTACTAGCGATCGGACTGTTCGTTTCTGGTACAAGAGTTTTGACACCGGTGATATAAGCTGCGAAGATCAACCTCGCCCAGGCCGACCCACCAGCCCAATCCCACGCGACTATAGATCGTTAAGTATCTCAAATCGATGGGATATCGCAAAGTGATGTCACGTTGAACACCTCATGCGTTAACGGATCATGACCGGGTCGTTCGTGTGGCCATTTGTCAAAGTTTGTTACTTCGTCCGCACAGACGAGACTTTCTCAAGGACATTATTACATGTGACGAGAGCAGGGCCGTCTTTACCAGGGGGTGCAAGGGGTGCGTGGCGCCCGGGCGCAGGGTTTTAGGGGGCGCAAGCCAATCGTCTTATACCATGAGTAATCATAATCCGTTTTAAAAATTACTGAACAGATATTCATTACACCTTTAAAGATCTAGGCACCAATATTGTTTATATATGCCTCATGCAGCTTTCGGCATATTCGCTTTGCGACTTGCGACGTGCATGAACCTTATTACTAATGGCACCGGACCGTTTTATTGTTGTGAACGCCATTAAAAAAAAAAAAAAAAGTTGGCGCCGGCTGATTATCGCACCCCGGCGCCCAATATGCTTAAGCCGGCTCTAGACGAGAGCTGGATACATTATGAAACTAACACGCGTCATGCCTATTGGATTCCTCGCGGGGAAAACCCACCAGCCCAGCCTAAACTTAATGAACATGGTCGTAAGATTATGTTGTCTGTTTTCTGGGTTTGGCGAGGAATGATTTTCTGGGAATTCCTCGAAACTCATCAGACTATTAACGCCAATCTGTATACGCAGCAGCTTCGCAAACTAGCAGAGATGTTAAAAATTAAGCGGCCAAAACGACTTGGAGTCCAACTTTTGCATGACAACGCACGACCTCATTGCGCCAAGTTAACACATAAACAGCTGGAGGAGTTAGGATGGCTGACTGTTCCACATCCACCGTATAGCCCGGATCTTGCGACTTCAGACTTTCATTTATTTCGAGCTCTTAAATTTCATTTACTAAGAAAAATATTCGAAAATTCAGGAAGTATTAAAATTTAACTTGAAAATTTTTTCGAGTCCCAGCCTGCCTCATTTTGGGAGAAGGGTATTCAAATTTTGCCCAGTAGATGGCTGACTGTTGTTGATAACGAGGGAGACTATATAATTGATTAAATGTATTTTTTATTAATAAAAAATATTAATAATAATTTGTCTTTTAACTGGCAATAATTTATGAGACAACCTAATAAATAACAAGTTTAATCGTTTTGTTCTCTTCGCTAATAAGTTTATTAGATGTCGTTGTTGCAGAAATATTCACATGGAAATGTAAATCATTACAAGTAAGTATTTGGCGGACGCAGCACATGGAATGTGATGCGTCATGAACATCGAGGTTACTTCAGTTATCATGATATGTGTGTACTTCGATCTACACTCTACAACTACGTCAATGTAAAATAATGTGATGGATGGCTTCTATACAGAGTGTTAAGTTAAGAAGGTGCACTCTTTTCACACTTCTGAGTTGTTCCCATAGTACAGTATGTATTTCGTGTAACCTAACACTTCTGAGTTGTCCCCATAGTACAGTATGTCTCTCGTGTAACCGAGCACACGTTTAGATACCTATAAAACTTTTGAAACTTAATAGAAGCCTAAATGCAGGCGCTGGCCATCCACCACTCGCCATCTGTTCTGTCAGGTACATATCATTGTACAGTTCTCAGGTTCAGTAAACTCTCTCATAATGCAACTAGTTAATTAAACGTCAATTAGAACATTTGTCACGTTGTATCTGCCACTATCCGTTATCACGTATTTGGCTTAATTGATGATTAAATATGTATAACCAGCTGTTCTGCTTTCGACATTAAGAAAGAAATTAGTCGTGATATACTTCCTGCTAGTAAGTAGCACTAATTCGTCGTCTTCCGGACATTCCTGGAGTTCAGTGAATGCTGCGCCTGCCCACCCCAAGGGAGCAAGGCATGAGTTTATGTGTATCTACGCCATGTGTGGTAACTTAACCATAAGCTCAAGGTTTTGAAAGCTAACGGGACATGAGCTGCAAACACATCGTAGGCACACCCTGCAATACATTATGCACGTGGCTTGTACTTGAGAACACGCCCAACACAAAGAACAGCCACTCACATTACCAACATATCTGTTAATTAAACAGTAGCTATACAAAGCTAATACATAACGAGTAATTTGACGTACTCGTCGTAAGTACGTACTGGCAAACTAGCTTATTGTTAACACAGGCAGCTAAGTAGCAACTACTAATAAACAATCTTATGAGTGTAATGTATTACATACATTACTATGGTGTAATGAATAGTTCAAAATTTTATATCAGTCTCTTAGTATGCCTAACCCAATAAGCTTAAAAAGTTATTCTGCTCATAATTAAAACGAATATTGCCAGTGTAGTGGAAATATGTTTTTGTTTGGCTGTAATATCTATTATACCAAATAGCTGTGACTGTACACACGCACGACTGTGGCTGTGCGCCGGCGCAGCGGGGCGAAGGTCTCGCTGTGATCTAGCGAGGGAACTCGGAACTGATGCAGACCATTGATAACTATGCAGACAGATTTACATTAGAATAAATGTGAGTTTTTGCTGGCTTTCGCGATTTTTGTGTAATTTAGGAACTATCGAACTGACTCATACCAAACAATGGATTTCCTCGTAGGCAATATCAATGAATAGGTAACATACCGTCCAGTATTTTTTCAGTCCATAAAATGACTGAATATAACATCCCTTATGACATCACATAGTACCTGTAAGGAGTCGTTGCTCTTGTCGCAGACCCTGTACTTCCCGCGTAGACAATAATAATAAACTTGTGCGACTGTAGTTGCGGAGCGCAAACTATTAATTTGAACTGTCCAAACCGGAAGCTAAGCCTCGCCCACAGTGAGTTCCTGTCCAGGGTAACAGCTACAGACACATGTTATGTATCAAAACCTTGACAAGTTGTGGCATCAAGCGCTACTTTACGGGAATCCATGACAGTAAAATGATTTGCAAAAATATTTAGTTTTAATTCCGCAAAAATTAGTTCCAGGCTTAGATGCAGAATGCAGCACCGCAAACATATTCAAAAAAGTTCAGTAATAAACCCACTCACGTAGAGTGAGCTCGTCTCCGAAAGCTCGCGAATTACCGTGATTGGCTTTGAATCACACACTATGTTTGTTTATGTACCTAGTAACCGCCACATATCATGTACCTAGTAGCCGCCACATTTATCATCACGTCCTCATAACGACTGCGTGCCTGTGTGTCTGTGTACCCCGGTGCCGCAGACGATTGCTGAACATGGGTACTAAGCTGTATCAGTGGTCGATCCTCGTGCTCCTCATCCACGCCGTTATCTCAGGAACACGTACTGCTTACTCATAGTCCAGTTGTGTGGTGGCTGTTAAGTATTTATTAGGATAATTAATATTAACATTATTAACACACGTAAGTAAGCATTATTAAAAAGTAATGGCTAGCGAAAACGAACTATATATGCATGTGTGTAAACACACACATACATATATAGTTCGTTTTCGGTCTCTTGTTAAATTATAATTTTGCTATAATAGAGTACTGTGTTAAAGCTTATTATACACGAACAGACATAAAAACCAATTCAACTATTGTAAAATGAAACGGCTGAGTTACAGTTTTTAGACAGAAGTGTGATGATATCATACATCGGGGTTCGAACTCACGACCGCTCTGCCGCGTCTATTAGATGCCTTTAGCCGATGAGCTATCGCCGCTTCAAATCAAGAATTTAAAACACGCTCAGCGCCGCGGGCGCAGATTGTTAAAAATAAATCTTATGAAATGTTTAAGGACATCTGATATTAGATCACAACGACCTTTGTGTTAGAAGACCATTAGCGGCCGAAGCTGATCCGACGCGTCTGTTCACTGCGATCATTATATTGTTAGAGTAGATATCCGTTTTAAGGTGAACCTCTTCCGATACAGAACACACTGACACACATCCGCAAAAGGTCAATGGCATATTGAATAACCTTTACTAGTTATGTAGTACATACATACATAATGGCCAAATGATTTCACTCAAAACTGTAGTTATCATCAGATAGGAATCCGATAGAACAGGGACGTGAGGCACGACCGTCCTTCATAATAATTTCTCCGTAGCGATATGAGATTCCGAGGTGATATACAGACAGCCGTTTCTCACGTACGTGGGCCACTTCAGGATGTGACTGAAGATATGTATAGCTACGTATGAGATGCTATCGGCGTGATCGACGATAAGCTATATTTTATTACATTCATCTCGTTTTTGCACGCCTTGAACAGCGTCATCGAAGCGGCAACGGAACGGAATTTAGCAATACAGATTTATTAAATAACGTTGAACAGAACAAAAGTTAAACTATTTCTGTATCTGCACAGTACTGATTGCCCTCCATGTGTAGCTAGAGCTTGCGCCACATTACTACAAACAAACAGTGCATAGTTAATGCGATTGTTATCGTCCCTTAACACAACATTCCCGTGTCGTAACTGCAATTAATTAGTACATTCGGGTACAATCGTGTTTCGTGAGACTATTTGACCTTTCCCAAGCACTAGTTAGCATTGCGGTCACAGGCCTGAGAGAGACAAAGGAGTATTATTGTAAGTCTGCCAGCCGTCAGTACGGCTCAGGCAGGCGTACCTACCTACGTGCCTAGGTAGGGAGGCCGGGTTGCGGTCGCTCGTGACGGCGGCGCGCCGCTCTTCGGATGCTGCTGATAATCGGCACGCTGTGCTGGCACGCTCGGCACGCACCCTGTGCCACCCCCTCGCCCCCCGCCCCGCCCCTTCCCGCCGCACATTCCCGCCGGCCTGCTGCCGCGACTGCACGAAACAGCGGCTAAACATTTAAATTATGGTCCCTTTGTAATTTTAAACATCTTAAAAAGGAATTCTTATGTAGTTACGTTGCGGCGCCGACGCAACCTCCACCCAAAGTCTCGGGACTTCGATGGAGTTGTCTCACCGGATTATTTATGCGTGAACATCCAGTTTTAGATACGGGAGCTAAGAATAGAATATCTGATGGAGATCAGTTCTTGGTAAATAATTATTTGTCACAGGAAACAAATTACTCCCCACAGGTTTTAGAAATACAATGTAAGGGCAAACTAAAAAGGAGATCGTGTCAATTAATCGATCTTCGCTGGAGAACGAATGAGCTCGGCTCAGCTCGTCTGACGGTGTCATAGTAATCCGAGCCGCAATGTCGCTCCGTCCCGCGTCCGACTGACTCGCTCTGACGTATCATATCGATAACTGATCCCACCTAATCTGTTAGCAGGAAAGGCTTGATTGACAGAATGTGTGAGTAACGCAGAGTGGCTTGTCAAACCATGTATTGTGTACTCGTGAAAGTCGAGCCAGGGAAAGGTTTTTGACTCTGAAAGGTTACATACACGTTGTAGGTAGCTGATGCAGCGGCTCCCAGTCACAGCGTTTGTCTCTAATCCCTCTAGTGGTCCCATTAAAGGCGGCCAACTTATAGACATACTGAGATTACTTTGCTCTTATTCCGTAGCGATTGATTAGTCCTTGCATCGTTTCTCAATAGGTACTTATCCATAGCGGTTTTCAGGGGATTTGGAGACCGCGTTTGTTATTATTGGTTAAAACCGCTTTATCACAATCACAACCACGCCGGACTGGTAGAAAATGCCAATGCTATTAAGTCAGCCTCTGTACATTTGTGTGCTTAAAGTATTAAATAAATAAACCACAAGTGTTAACTTAGTTAACAGCATTTTAACCATGGATGTGACATTAAGTGCATAAAGGTAGAAATAACACAAAACATGCCGCATCACGATGAACGTGCTCACGCCAGCATGTTTGATTGGCGGTCAATTTGCACGATCGGCAGTCGTCGGCAACTTCCGAGGCTGGCCGAAGCGTCGCTGTGCACGACTGTATATCATGCTAAACTGCGGGGGATTGGTACAGACGCCAGCACATCAAGCTACTTTAGCAATAAAGTCGAAAATCCATTAAAGAAATTTGACAGATTGTAGTAGCTTGATGTGCTAGCGTCTGTACAACCTTACTTGGCGTTGTTTATATAACCTTAACCTTAGGGCAGTCAAGTTCGAGTGGCTCATTACAACTACGAATCGATGAATAGCTAGTGATGATCTACTACTTCTATTTCAAGTTCACAGGTAGGTAGTACTTACTGGCACCTGCCACACGTGGCCACTTACGATACCTGACGTCACGCCTTGTGCCCGCAGAGCTGTGCCTGTAGGACACGCAAGTTTCGCCTGTGATGTCAAAGTCCCATGTAATAGGGGCGAGCCTATTACTGGGTGGCTATATAAAATATATTTAAATACGGTGAAATTCGTAGTACTCCAGTACGTAGTATTTCCAGGTGGTGTTTGCGGATTTCATACGATTTTCAGCACTTTTTAACTGTATATTGTCAATTTTCCTAAAGTGCTGATAATATTATTTATTCTTAGTTATTTCAGCTTCATAACGTGTCCTCGGGAACATAATGGGGTAAAGAGAGCGAGGGACGACACGTGGGACGGAGCAGCTCAACTGTGGCAATTATTCAATATAAAAATAACCGTTTATCATAAGCGGCCATTCATCAAACAACTGCCATAAATATCCTGACAATACAATCATATCAATATGATTACACATGAAACTGCGCGAAATGAGGGAAAACATCCAATTTGCGTCAATTTGCCAAGTGGTTCCAATTGTGGTGAAATTGGCCTATTACCCGTGGTATAAGATGTGTGGATGAGGAGAGGCCATAGTTAGTCGTGATGGTGTCGACAGTCGCGCTGTGCTGCCTCGTCAGTGGGTTGGTGGTGGGACCAACGTGGGGAGACCCCGTGGTGAGTGGTAGATGTGGTTGCACAGTGATTGAACGGAAGCTTTGTACAGCTAATAAAGCTAGCTAGTCTTGCATCTTCACGTGAAACATCAAGAACGCTAATTACAGTGCATGTCACCCGATCAACTACATTTATGTAAACGACTGATATTTGATGCTAAATAAGAGCGCCCAGCACTACTGACTTGCGATCATGGTAATCCGCTGTGTTGTGCGATGTGCTGAGAATTACGCATGACCCGCAGTAATGTAGGTTTCAAGTATCCTAATGCACAGGCGCTTAGGGTGGTGTGTGTGTGTGTGTGTGCGTGCGTGCGTGTGTGTGTGTGTGTATGAATGTGTACCATCACATGAACCCCTTTTCAACACAAAACAGTGAATTTCTCCGCAGCCTCTGCAGTCTGACTCCCCGCACCCCCTGTCCCTGGTGTCAGACTTGACCTCCCGCCTGGGCTCGCACCCCTCCCGCCTGCAGGACGCCGCGCGCCTGTCACTGCCCTCGCTGCCCTCGCTACCTTCATCCCAGGACCTGGAGGCTATCAAGAAGGTGGCACAAATCCTCGTCATGCTCGGACAACAGGTACTTGGCTAGGGTACGTTCACTCAATAGTATGATAATTAATATCACTTGATATGGTTATTTGTAAGTTGATGTATGTACAATAAAGAATAAGAATAGATAGTGCCAGACTAATAGCTTAAATAATCAATCAATCAACTCAGCCTATCGCAGTCCACTGCTGGACATAGGCCTCTCCCAGACTGCGCCACAACACCCTGTCCTCCGCCTTCCGCATCCAGTCCACCCCAGCCACCTTCTTTAGGTCGTCCGTCCATCTAGCTGGGCTTAGCTTAAATAATGGTCAGATGAAAAACAAGTATTTACATATTTATGTACCTATATATTTTTTTCTTTTTTTATGAGTATATCCAAAATCCTGGCTAAGCTTGGTTTGTCATAAAGAGCGTTACACCAATAAGTCCACTCCAAACAACACGAAGTGATTTGTAAAAAACATAGCAGAGGTATATTACGATTGTACGTCCGGAGTTGCCAGTAACAATAAATCGTAAATAAATAAAGTGACAGACGTGACAAATAAAGGATTACCGGCGTGTCGGGTCACGCTTTAAATCCCCAGCTGATAGACAGAACAGATGTGTGTTGTACGTACGTGTGTACTTCTCGCCAATAAATATAAGGTATCGGATTCCGAAGTAAAAAGGGTTCAAATTAAATGTGACCCTTTTGCTATTCATCGGCGACAACTCTTAATTCTTGTGAGAGAACGGCTTTCTTCGCGCATGATTGCCAACTTTTATTCATGTCCGTGACTACCGCCGGATCACCAACGCCAATGGCTTCCGTATTTGGTAAATAGTTAGTACTCAACTGGTAATAATTAGTACTCGAACAACAAAATTGGTACCTTAGTTGTTTTCCAGAAAATCTACAATGAAGGTGGTCCGGCGATAGTCACGCTCCCTTCAGCAGTACCACCATGAGCGGCGACAAAGGAGGCACGCTACAGCTATTAGGTTGTCCAAATATGAATCCGCCATAATTCAGAAAACTTTATTATACATTTTATTTTTAAATGAACAACTACTTTTCATTAATTTATTGACCGTCGTTATCCACAACTTGCTGCCAACGATTTGCCAGTGTGAGGATCCCGCGCTCGTAGAAGGCTTTCGGTTTTTCGTCAAAAAAGATTGTCAGGTCACATTTTAGTTGGTGTTCGTCATCAATTTTTTTTTTCTTGTAAGTAATTAGATAAAGCCATGAATAGGTGGTAATCGGTTGGCGCAATGTCTGCCGAATAAGGGAAAAATAATGCAATAATGGGGGTGCAATAATGGTCCATCCATGTTCCTGTATTTTCTCACGAGTTTTCTTGCAAATGTGTGCTCTGGCATTGTCATGCAAAAAGTAAATTCTATCCTGTTTTCCTTTCAGATTTTTAGATACTTGGTCAAGCTGGTCACAGTAGGTATCCGCAGTAACTGTACTATTAAGTGGTAAAAGTTCCCAGTATATTATTCCCTTAATTCCCCACCAGACGCACAGCATAACCTTTTTTTGGTGACTGTCTTGTTTCGGTGTTTTTATTTATTTATTTATTTTATTTATTTTGGTACTGCCTTCTGACCGACGCTAAGCCACTGACGCTTGCAGGTATGATTTACATAGAAGACCCATTTCTCGTCGCCGGTAATAAGATTGCGTAACCACTCGAAGTTCCTGTGTGCTGTCAAGTTTTGCATGCATATGTCGACTCGCTGTTGTTGTTGAGAAGGAGTTAAGTCGTGCGGCACCTACATTCCATATTTCCAAGTTTTATTAAGTTTGTGGAGATAATTATCTATTGTCCCATCGGAGCACTGAAGACGCTCTGCCAGTTCACGCACCGTAGATCTTGGTACATCTTCAATTATTTTTTTTAGAACGTCGATATCAATTGCTGGTGGTCTTCTAGGGTGGGGCTCGTGGTCGAGGTTAAAGTTACCCTCACGAAACTTCTGAAACCATCGTTTTGCTGTGTCGTAACAGAGGACATTCTCTCCCATCGTACTACAAATATTTTGCACGGCTTCCGTCGCTTTGTGACCCAGACGAAACTCATGAAGTAGAAGTAACCTAAGTTCTCTTCGAGAAATGTCCATTTTTGTCGATCGTCCGAATTTTATCGAAGTTATTGTTCAAACGTTGAGGTCGCGCGAGCCTGCTCTTCTTATATAGCCGAACTATGGACGTTTGCAGAACCCTCTTACGATTTCGTGAAATTGTAAATAAGATGGCGGGTTTATATTTAGACAACCCAGTACTCTAATATGTGATTCATTTCGTAAAAAAAAAACAGAACTGAAACATTTGTGTTTACCGAGAAATCAACGATGATGACTTTCGCGCGCTCGTTCAGCAGTAACTTTAAATGTTGATTGCAAGCAAATTAAAAATACGTAAGTACTATGACTTTCGACCTTCGCAATTTATCACCCTTAAGTAGGCATGCCTACTCGAATAACCAACCGAGTATGAATATTAATGTTAAAATAAAACTTCGTAAATTGGCCGTGCGAAGCAAGAAAGGGATGGATAATGAGGTAAAAATTAAAATCCAAGATGGCGGCTGCAATAAATTTCGAATTTTTCATCATGGGTGTCGTTTTCATGGTTTTTGAGGATACTGGAGCCGGTAATAAAGTCAAAATGAACATCCAAGATGGTGACTGCGAAAACATTACAATTTTTTGTCATAGACCAGGTATCGGTTTCATGGTTTTTGAGGGTGCTGGAGCCGATAATAAATTCAACATGAAAATCCAAGATGGCGGCTATATTTTTTTAAAATTTTTCATCATCGGTGTCAGTTTCATGGTTTTCGAGTATATGCTGGAGCCGATAGTAAAGTCAAAATTAAAATCCAAGATGCCGGCTGTATTTTCTAAAAATTTTCATCATTGGTGTCGTTTTTCTGATTTTCGAGTGTGCTAAAGCCGATAGTGAGGTCAAAATCAAAATCCGAGAGAAAATTTCAAAATTTTGTCATTTTTGAAGTTTTACTGCCGTCATCCTGGATTTTCATTTTCAACTTCGTTCCTGTCGGGGGTCGCCCGACCACACGTTTTTTTTTTTATACAAAGTATATCAATTACTTTTTACTTAAAGTGCGTACCTACATACCTAACGAAAAAGTTTAAGGGGAGTGTTTAGACAAAATAGCACAAAAACAGAGTTTTTTTAAAGCCACTACAGATTTCCATCAAATTGCACCATTACGCTCCATAATGTGTCATAGCTAAACATTAATTTTTTTGATATTACTGTGGTGGTAAAAAATAGTTTCTTCTCGTCCGAGCGATGAAGATTTTTCGCAGTTAAAGTTCATAGAAAGCACATAGTGGGTAAGAAAATAACTTGAACATTCAAAATAGATACTTTTGTGTTGTTTCTAATTAGTGACCGCGTCTGCCTAGACTAGACCCGCCAAAAATCAGACCCGCGTAAATCAATGCACGCCACTGATTTCAGGCCATGGGTAACGATACATTTTTTTTCTTATGTATATTATATATATCGTACTCAAATTGCATAATATATTAGATATTGAACTGTTTCTATTACTATTCCGACATACACAAATGTATGTGTATGAGTTTACATCTCCTAAACAGCTCAATACCATTGACAATTTAATTTGGTCGGGTTATTCAATAGCTTATTATAGAATAGCTGGTTTGCCCCCTTTGTCGGCGCTCATGGTGGTCCTGCTGACCACCTTCAAAGTCGATTTTCTCGAAAACAACTAAGGTACCAAATTTGTTGTTCGAGTACTAATTAGTACCAGTTGAGTACTAACTATTTACCAAATACGGAAGCGATTGGCGTTGGTGGTCCGGCGGTAGTGACGGACATCTTTTATTCAACATTTCTACGAAGTTTTTTTTTTTAAATATTTTTCTACGTTGTTGATTTTTTTGATCATATTTGTACAAAAAAAAGTTCTTATAATTATTTCGCATGTCATTCATGCGAAACAATTATGAGAAGTTTTTTTTTAGAATTTTGTTATTTCGTATGACATTTAAATTATAACTTCCGTTCCCAACAAGAAAAATGCATCCTTTTTTCCGCCACCAAAGTCGTAAAATGCTACCAAGAAACTACCCCAAGATGGTGGCCGGCATCCTAAGTGCTAGCACATAGGATGCGGGATACTTAACGACAGTTAAGTAAGTGCTCATAGCACGTCATGTACACTGCCAAACGCGTGTCCGATAATGGAAATACCCTCTTAACCCGTGTTCAGCAGTAGTTATTTTTTCATTCTTATGCTCATTTATTTTGTTATCATCATTTTGCTTATCGCTGTCTGACTCTGCAGGTGATACCAGCCATCGTAGGCGAGCCAGTCGCTCCCGGCAAGTGCGACACAGTGGCGAGCGACGGCGGCGACGTCGAAGCACTCAACGATCCTGTCAGTATCGACAGGCAGTCTTAGTTGATATTAACTATTATTATTTTACTATCTTAATTACTTTGATGTTCGATATGATCGCTATCCGCCATGAGATTTTCCGTTCTATATTACAGAAATAATCGGAAACTTTTATCAAGATCGAAGTTGTGAAAAAGTTGGGATCCATTTTTTATTGAAGTAGTCTTTTGTTCACAATCTTGGAAGATCATAAATCTAGAAGGAATAGTGTTGAGTCGTCCAGTCTTTGTGTATTTCGGGTTTATAAATTAACAATGTACATATTAGCGGCTTCCGTACATGTAAGTTTTACTCAAGGTTAATAAATATTTGCAACAATCAGATTTATTTTAATGTATGCAAATGTAGTGGTTCGTATGTATCCGCGTATGAGATGAGTAATGTTAGTGGCGGATGAAATATGTCCGGTATCTGCTTGATGTATGGTGGCTACGTCATCGATAACACATGTACACATTATGATTTTCTGTTTCTCTCATTTATTAGGTACCTATTTCCTGCTTAGAAGCTGTGTTAATTTGAAAGTTTGCCTAATAAATTGCTCAGGATTTAATAAATCGGACTTTTACCTACTGTCAAATCAGAGTCTATCAAAAACATTATTGCAAGTTTTTTTTATGCCCAGAAGCTTATTATTCTACATCGCAAACAACTGTAAAGGAGAGATACGACATCAAGATTATTATTTTATTGTACAAGAACAAGCGTTAGTACTCCGTGCTATTTATCAAGAGCGTGTGAGATAAGTAATGATCGTTCCCTGTACAGTGTACTGCGGAACATCTGCCGCTGCCGGCCGGTATTCGCACTGCGCCTTATGACATTCCCTACAATCCGCCGACGAGGCTGATTCTAAGGCTGGCAATAGGCAGTGACCGCAGACGACAGACGGTGTATTTACGTAATTGAAAGCAAAGAGGTTCTATCTCGTGGGATATGGATTATACATATTATATACTTAAAGCGTTTCATAGTTTACGGAAAAGCTGTGTTTAATATTGAAAATCTTCAAGAATATGGATGTGCAACGTACTTTAATCGACTTTAAAAGAAACAAAATCAAGGGAAAATAACTAATACTTACTAAATTCGGGCAGGTGATTTAGGTAGCCTGGAAGGAGCTTTAAAACTAGAATAGTCAAATGTTTTTAATAATATTAACATTAGTGGTCGAAGAGTTATGTGATCCAACTGGATCTAACGAGGTCAATACGTCGTCATTCGAACATTTTATAGCATTTAATAACGACACATTAAAACAGTGATCAGTTATAGACGTACTAATTTACATAATGAGACTTGGCATTCTGCGTCAACTCCAACGCGTTCTCATCGTGATGAATTTGATTACATGGAATACGTCAATTCATCTCGCAATTAGTTTCATTAATACGTGTCTCTACATATCTACATAATTCGTAGGGGTACACGTACGAGACTTCATTATATCCTGGGCCAGACTCCAAATGATGGCTTACTCACAAGAGGTCGCTAATTATTTCGTCTTTGACTATGACTTGCTAAATCAATGTCGTAAATCACAGTAATTAGTCATTCAGTTCCTCAATTTCAATGTCACCAACAAACTCACACAGTACGACGTACTCTGTTATAGTCACAGAAATGTAAAACAGGCTATATTATTTCATCACTTACCTCAGAAAGTGCATAAAAATAACCAAACATTGACAAAAGCTTTTAAAAAGTTCTTGTTATACAGGTACATAACTCAGTTCAAATGAATGTCAAAGTTGAGTTGTTGGTGGGTTTGTTCAACTTTGAGTATGGGCTCCTTGACCCGGTTGAGTATGACCGCCGTATGATTTGCCACCACCACCAGGCCGGACCCACTCGGAAGCACTCGAGACCATTCGGGTCTGTTAGATAATAGCTGAAGGTGAATTCTCGTATCTTTCAAGGTTTAATTAAGTAATATGTAAATGATTGTTGGTTTCCGAGTGGGTGACGTACGACGTGGTTGTAGTCATTTGAAAATTAAATTTTTTGTACCCTAAAATATCGAAATATTATTTTCTAAAATACTTCTTTCAATCGGACCCTCGTCACTGAGGATTAACACAAGGGAGACTCAAGTAAATAAATTATTGTATCTATAGCCGTACAACCTTGTCAGTCGTGCAGACTAAATCAAAAGAAACCCTTCAAGTCCTTAGACAGGATACAATGAAAGATCGTCATATCGGTACCTAAAAATTTACACAAAAAAAAAAATGGATCGATTTAAAGCGAGAAGGAGATACAATACTGCAGGTACGAGTAGTCTTTGGTGTAATATTTACATGTAGAATAAATAAATACAACGTGTAACGTTAATGCGCAAAACCTCAGCCACCCCAACTGATTTTTAATTCAATTGCCCTATTTCATACAGATAAAAAATCATTAAAAAAAAATTGTGAAGGTTTTATGTACCGTTTTAGTTTTACTGGCAATAATTATGATCGTTTCTTGCGTCTGCGACGACGTTCTATTGAGGGAGGAGTCGTCACCGGGCCGCTGCGCCGCTCTGACATTATTATTTACTATCTACGCTCATAAAAAAACGGCTTGTTTAACTTACCACCAGATATAGTAACAAATAGCAGACAAAAGTAGTAAATGATCACCAAAATGAAACTCGCATTTTAATGTAAATTTATAACCAAAGTTTTAACACTTTGCTATCCTATTTAAGTAAAATGACTCCAAGTAAATCATGAGTAACCCAAAAATAGTAAATGATCACCAAAATTAAACCAACATTTTAAAGTAAAATTATAACCAAAGTTTTTAAATTCTGCTATCCTATTTAAGCAAAATGAGTCCAAATAAATCATTGTTATCCCAAAAGTAGTTTTTTTTGGCATGTATTTAACGCGGCGATAGATTAATCTGAATTTGGGATTAAAAAATAATTAAAGACGGTAGCAAAAATAAAAATGGTTGGCAGCTACTGACGGCGGATGAAAAGTAGAAAACGGGGTCACAGATCTTCGCTAGGTGTCCTAGTTTTTGAGATATAAATGTGGCCCTGCTGGGGAGACTCTCTCCAGCAGGGCCACATATAAACCCTTATATCTTTTGAACCAGTGACCGACTAATTCTGATATTTGGCGACTAATTCCGACTAATTGGCGACTAAATATGGGAGAAAACAGATCTTCGCTAGGTGCCCTAGTTTTTGAGATATAAATTTGGCCCTGCTGGGGAGAGTCTCTCCAGCAGGGCCACCTATAAACCCTTATATCTTTTGAACCAGTGACCGACTAATTCTGATATTTGGCGACTAATTTCGACTAATTAGCGACAATTTTTTTGCGTTTTCAAAATTAAAATCCCTGATGGTGGCCCTGCCAGAGTCAGTGACACGAAAACGAGCATTCTTAAATTAAACAACGAGGTTGTATATCAAGTACACTAATTATTATCTTTAATAATAATAAGGCGTAGTCGACGGAGCCCCGCTTCGCGGGGCACCTATTTCTGTCTGCAGGGTTTAAAGGAACCTAACACGAAGCGGATGACGGGGGCTCGCTCGCTCGCTCCGCTCGCTCACTTGAGCCCCCGTCTTCCCCTTCGAACCTAACCTGTCCGTGTCGGGGTGCCCCAAGTCACGAGCTCGCTTCGCTCGCTCTTGCATCCTAAGTTCTCAAGTTCAATCTTGTGTTTTTCTGGGAATGAGTCTTCAGAGATGCCTATAGTTGCCTATAATACAGTTTGTTATCCCACTGTTAATATTAGTCGCCATGTCATTATTTTTAGTAGCAAATAGATCGCCCTTTTAAGTTGTTAGTCGCCTGGAAAATAATATTCCGTTTTTTTTAGTAGATTTGGTGATCATTTACTAAATTTGGTGGTCGAATACAATTTAAAGTGGAGTCGTGACTAAAATAGCTGGTAGACTTTATTTTTCTGGTGTTAAGTAGATATTTTTGGTTACAAAACTAAGAGTATCAAAGCATTTTATGGTGGTCATTATATTTACCCCCTAAAAAAACTTAGGTTAACTTTGAACAGTGGTTTAAATGTTTCCATCACAGATTAAAAAGTGGTTCAATTGATTATGCTCGTTATTCTGATCAAACTATTTTCAGGTTTTGCGCATTTAACGTTACACGTTGTATATACAAACATAAGGCATATATACACATTTTTTTTTTAATGTGTAACATCTTTCCTCTCGCTTTCCTGCAATCTGTGGGAGTAATTTCGTGAAAAGAAACTGAAGTGTGTAACAGGAAGCTGGGATGCGCGCGCTATTTGATTTGACCAATAAGCGCCCGTGATGCTATGGTTGGTCGTCAGATGGTACCAACCCATTTCCTGAAAGGTTGGTATTCTCAGCCATCAGCTCTGCGCTTAACATATGGTGTCTTATTAATATAAATTATTCTTCGTTACGAAAAATCATTTCAAATAATACCTGAATCATTTTTTTCAGGATATAGTGTTAATGTTGCTTATTACCAAGGTGAGATGTCAGATGTTACACATCATATGCGACTACTATAAGGCTCGCTCGTTTTTTTTTTTGTGTGGGAAATTATCAAATAACTTCTCCCGCTCTGGGCGGAGCGGGAGCGTGTGCCAGACGTTTACTGAATAAAACCCCGGGTGGGTTTTATTCAGTGTTCCTTCAGTTGCCTGTGCCAAAGGCCACGGTAACTCTTTCGAACAATCCGCGACCCTGTCAGATATACACACATCAAGTGTCTAGGGATCAAGGTATTTTTTTTTTAAATATTTTATTGCCCTAATGAAATTAAAAAAAAACTTTTTTACAAAATGAAATTAACCGACTTCCAAAAAAGACACTACAAAGTGAAAAATAACTTTAATTTTGGAAGTCGGTGTCGTTGGGATCGTTCGCATTTTCGTTATAATCATAAATCCTTTCAAATAAAAAAATAATTTTGTAAATCGGCATCAATAACGGAGTTCTGAGGCGACAAACTTAAAAAAAATATAGCCTCCTCCTATTTTTTATGTTGGTTAAAAAGGGAATTATTAGAATCCTCATTCCATGGAATAGTCTACAGGTACCTCAGCAATACGTCCTTACTGAAAACAGTTATTTTTGTGAAGACTAGGTATTGTAAACACAGTCGTGCAGCTTTTGAGTTATTATGTATGTCGGTACCGGTTTATTACAGATGTTAATGAGAACTGTGCAGCCATTTTATTTGCAAACTGAGATGTCGTGGCTCCGCAAACTGAAATGAAGATGAACTCCGGTGTAGAGACGATACAGCTGCAGATTAGCACTAATCTAGAATATAACTATATAATTTAGATCGTATAACCCGATAAGTTCAAGTGTAATTTTTAATGACACGCCTATAGATTCAGTATATACCTACATTTAACTTACTCGGTATAAACATAGTCACACATCTCAATTGGAAAAAGCACATAGAAACAGTTAAATCTAAATTATCTAAATTTACGTACTTCTTACCTAATTTACTGCCTTGTTTCAAGTTACGTACAGCACAAATACAGAAACAGCACTATCGGCATACTACGCCTACGCAGACTCGTGGCTAAGATATGGAGTGATGTTATGGGGAAACAGCGTCAACGCAAGTGAAGTATTTATAATCCAAAAAAAATGTGTTAGAATACGGCCAGTATTCTAACACATTTTTTTTGATAATACCCAAAGCTACCACCACCTACCTAGGTACCTAGGTACCTAGGTACCTTCTATATATATACAACGTGTAACGTTAAATGCGCAAAACCTCAGACAACCCAACTGATTTTTAATTAAATTCACCTATTTCAAAGAGAAAATAAGTCATTAAAAAAAATGTAAAGGTTTTATGTGCTGTTTTAGTTTTACTGCCCATTCTGATCGTTTCTTGCGTCTGCGGCGACGCTTTATCGAGGGAGGAGTCGTCACCGAGCCGCTGCACCGCGCTGACACTGAGTTGCTTGACCTATTAATAAATAGACACGGCAACGTTTTTAATGAAGATTTTTTGAAAAATGTGACCTATATTAAAAAGTGGTTCAATTAATTCTGCTCGTTATTCTGATCAAACTGTTTTCAGGTTTTGCGCATTTAACGTTACACGTTGTATACATTTGCACATTAATTGTATTTAAAAATAGCAACATTTTTCCAAAAATAAAAGACATCCATAACTTAAACACACGCCATAAAAATAGATTACATCTTCCACCCTCTCGGATCAAAATGCTATACCATAGCCCATATTACATAGCAATAAAAGTTTTCAACAAGTTACCGGAACAAATAAAAGAAGAAACCAAATTCAACCAATTTAACAGGAAATTAAGAGACTATCTAACACAAAAATGCTTTTACTCGGTCGCAGAATACCTAGAAAAAAAAAATTAGTAAATATCGCCCATTATATATTTTGTAGTGTTTGATGTATTTTTTTTTATGCTAAAATTATTTTTATTAATATGTTGCTGTGCCCTAACCGGGTTTCATGTTGGAACTTATCTATTCTTGTAAGAACTAAATGTACACATGAATGCAATAAAGAATTTGGATTGAATTGAATTTAACTACATAATGTGACTTTGAATATACAAATTATGTTAACATAATTTATCGACGTTTTATTTGTGAGTTAACGTCATTGCCAGAACACCAAACAATATATCTTTCTAATATGTAGGATTTAGTCAAAATCAAAATATTTTAGTTCACATAAGCTTACAAGTTTCCTATAGAGAAGAGGCAGAAAGAAACTTCACGGTTACTCTTTTAAAAATGATTGGTATTTACAATGTTATCAGTAGAGAGTACAGTGTGCGGCTGTCAACAAGTACCAGGTATTGGGTTGGCACAAAAATAATGAGACACTACAAAACTCTATACACTTCCTTTTTCAAGTTAATTGTTTTCGATAATATTCTGTTGTAGAACGTTCTAGGATCGGTTTAGTCAGCCAGTCCGACCACTATGTAGGACAAGCCGATCCCTTGCGGGAAACAAGCCAAATATCTTACTTACTTACACTTAGGTGACTGACTGATGGGGTTGACTTAGGTGTTATCCTCGACCACCACCTTACTTTCAGAGAGCACATAAAGACGGCTCGTTTGCGCGCCTCTTTCGCTCTCAGTAGGCTCCACTTCTTACTGACCGCCCGCAGCAAATTGTCACTCAAGTGCAAATTGCGCCTCTACACCGCGGTCATCCGCCCCATCATGACCTATGCTTGCGTAGTCTTCGCACACGCTAAGCCTCACCACCTGCATAGAATGCAGACCCTCCAGAACCGTTTCTTCAGAAAGGTCACGGGAGCCCCCTTCTATGTCCGCAATGAGAGTCTACACTTAGATCTCAGAATACCCACCGTCCAGCAGTTCATGAAACGCCTTTCCAAGCGCTTCTTTGATACTGCTATAAAGCACCCCAGTCCCCTGATTGCGGCGGCCGCCCGATACACTCCCTCCCGCATAAGTAGGTTTCGCCGACCGAAAAAAAGTCGGTTTAGACAGTTTGAAGAAAAATGGACGAGCGACAAGTTCGAACACTATACTTATACGAAGTACTCGTTGTTAGGCCACAGTGCGCGGGCTGCGGCTGACAATATCAACACTGCATTGGGCGCTGGAAGTACAAGCCATGAGACGGTATCCCGATGGTTTGACCGTTTTAAATCAGGAGACAGGAGTCTTGAAAGTCAGCCACGCTCGGGACGATCACCCGCAGTGAATGATGACGATTTACGCCGCGAACTGCAGTCGAATCCGGATGCTACCACTCGTGAATTAGTCACCACGCCGTGGAATACCATCTGCATGAACTTGGGTATCAAAAAGTTTTGCCTCGGCGGGTACCGCACATCCTTACAGACGCCAGTCGTGCAGTCCGTGTCGTTATCTGTCAATCACTTTTGCTGCGACCCCGACGTAAAGAGTTTTTGTCTGATCTGGTTACTGGATATTAATCATGGATTCATTACGGGAACGACACACGTCGTGCTTTTTGGCTGCCTCGAGAAGAAACGCCACCAACTCAACCGAAGCTGAGTCAAAAGAACCGCTTGAAAGTTATGCTTTGCTGTTTCTGGGACGCCTAAGGCATGCTATTTATAAACTATTACACAATGATACTATTATCAAGCCGATCTAAAACCAAGAAAGTTTTGCTAAGGCAGGGTCCAGAGAAGGATACGAGCGACGAGGATGGTTTCATCAAAGTGGAGAAGAAGAAAAAGAAGCCTCCTTGTCGGAACCAGTGCGGCACTGCGCCGGCAGGACCCAACATGCTGTTGCGTCCAGCAATCCCGACGACGCTGCTGTACGTGTCCAGACTACACCACTCCACGAAGGTTGAGGAGATCGTGAAGACCAACTGGACTTTGAGGGTCGAGAAGTTGGAGCAGCGTCACAACACGAACTTCAAGTCGTTCATGGTGCGTGTTCCGACACATCATCTCGAGAAGTTCCTCAAGGAAGAGTTCTGGCCGAAGGGTGTTGTGTATCGCCGGTTTCGTGGCAGGCTACATGACACCAACAGCGAAACACGACGCCGACACTTCGTGTGCAGTAATATAAGTTTGTTATGTTGTATGTATTTATAGTATTTTGAAGTTATATTGTTACGTATATTTATGATAATTTTGTATGTATTAGTTTATAAGTATTCTTATGTTTGTAGTAGTATGTATTGTTTTTTTCTATGGGCCATAGTTGCCAGAAATAAAGAAATAAATAAATAACCGCTAACAAATATTCAACCCAGCTCACCAAACTATGTGCTGCTATCAAGAAAAAACGATGAAGATGAGTGAATGTAGTTTTACTACACGATAACGCTCGACCGCACGTCGCATCTGCCGTTCGCCAACAGTTGGAGAACTTTAGCTGGGAGACGATACCCCACCCACGTTATTCACCAGACCTCGCCCCATCAGACTATCACTTGTTTAGAGCCCTGAAACAATATTTGCGGGGTAAACAATTTAATGACTTCTCTGATGTCGAGTTGAACAACTTTTTCGAGGCACAGCCATCAGAGTTCTGTGCGAAAGGCGTCGAAATATCGCCGGATCTTTGGCAAGAAGTCTTAGATGCTAATGGTGATTACATCATTGACTAAGATTTTTGTGTTGTAATAATAATAAAAAATATAAAACGTAATCCAAGTGTCTCATTACCTTTGTGCCAACCTGATACTTAATTAATTAGGAAATGGTGTACAAATCTACAGTCCGCAAGGTCTACAATGTGGGTCTTGCAGACTGTTGTAAGCCTTACAACTCTCACCTGGGTCTACCTTTTATAGCAGAACTTTTTACGTCATAATATTGTTTTGCATAACAACGGATAGCATAAACTTCATTTCGCAGAAAATCATTTCGCATACACTCAGTTGTCATACATTCAAAACTCATAATTTTGTTAGTCAGAATCATCTTTAGGCATAATGTTTATATCCATAATAATTAAAAAGCAGAACCATCATATCGCAGAAAATTCACAGTCAGAATCGTCTTTTGGCATACATTTTATATCGATAGTCATTAAAAGGCAGAACTACTAATATCAAAACGCTAACCTAAATGCTAATTACAAAAATATTGTCGGCTTGGATGCATGTAGCATGCAAACAGGCATACAACATGCAAGCAGGCATACAACATGCAGCATGCATGCAGCATGCATGTAGCATGCAAGCAGGCATGCAACATGCAGCATGCATGCAGCATGCAAGCAAGCATGCAACATGCAGCAGGCATGCAGCATGCAAGCAGGCATGCAACATGCAGCAAGCATTGTTTCTGTCACGGCTCCGGCGCTGCGGGGTTTGGGCGGCGCCACGCGAGCTTATCGTCACAGATGGTTTTAACGCTCACCACCGCACCTACGCGCCTACGCGGGTTTAAATTACACTCTAGGGGTAGGGCAGACAAGACTGCGTAAAGTCGGTTTCGCAGCGATTCGTTTCTGTCACAAAATTTTGCAGCACAACGTATTGACTTTTTATGACACAAATTTAATTTAATATTGAAAATGCTACCAATACATGCTATATTTAGAACATTCTATGTCACTTTTGCAGACCATTCGATTTTAAATACATTGCACGTAGGTTATCTAACCATTCGACCGCATAAATTTACTTTATTTAAATTATCAGTTTTATTCCATATATTATAAGTTTTTGATGTTTTGAACACTAATTTTTACAAGAAGATACATCCTTTTTTAATTTTTGATGTTCAAATATGCACCCATACCAAATAATCGTATCTCTAAATAAATGTTATGCTAAACAAAATTATGCATAATATTAATTATGGCAAAGGTAATTATGCGAAACAAAATTCTGCCAAGATAAAAGTATGCCATTGTAAATTCGGACACGTAAATATTCTGCCAAACAAAAGTTATGCTAAATAATTTTTATGCCTTAAAAATATTCGATTAAATAAGATTATGCCATGTGAGTTATGCCAAATAAAAATCGGAGTATCAAGATTCTGCCAAATAGAAGGAACCCCTCTCACCTTTACAAATTATAAAATAATTTATTAAAAAGATAAATATAGTATAAAAACCTATTATAATTAACCACTAATAAAGAGTTAGAATTGTAGGTGTATAATTTCAAATAATAAAAAGATTATGTCAATGTAAGTAAAAAATAATTAAAAAATAAATATCGTAATTTGGGAGCAGTTAATACACATTAACATAGCTATGCCGTTAATGAGGTGCCAGACAAGCCACATGTGCAGAAGGAATTATTCACAAACTTCCTTGTCCTCAACGTAGTCTTTAATCTTATGCTATCTTATGCTTGTTTGATAAGGACACTGCAAGTTTGATATGGATTTTGAACTTTCCATCGCTAATTTCTGTAACTGGCTTTGACAACTTGTTATAAAAGCGGATACTGTTTATAAGACTTGCTAGTTTTAGTTAATGTAAATTTTCGTATAACAATTTTATTTTTACTACGTATATATTGATATTATGGTAGTTATATTTAAATTGCTTCATTTGTTTAAAGTCCCTAAATTTTTCCGAAGACACAAAATACTTTCCAAGATATAAAGAGAAGGCAGAGTTAGTATATCAATTTCTTTGAATTTGTTTCTTTATGGGATTCGCGACGACCCATTTTATAGATCGCGCGGATTGAACTCTTTTGTAAAATGAAAATTGAATCTACGTCAGCAGCCGTCCCCCACAGCAGAACACCAAAAGACATAAAATTGTGGAAATAAGCAAAGTACACTAACCTAGCCATGGCTATATAAGCCAACTCGACCCAACCCGGCCTCTTCTAAAGACAGGCAATACTTTACCCGGCCTCTTCTAAAGACAGGCAATACTTTCGGTGCAATGGCAGTCCATGCAGCTATCATTCTTGCTGATTGGCCTATTTCATCACCATATTTTCATGAGTTTTCTCGTACCTTTAGCTTGTGCCGACAGGAGTAAGGGAAGTTAAAAAAGTTTTCATTAAAGGGCCACCTTTTATCACGTCCAGACAATAGAGACGAAGCTTAATATTATTATGGTTCTGCAAACTTTTGAAAAATCCTTTTTTCCTTCCTTAGAAACTGTTTTTTTGTGTCTGTGTTTGTGTTTGTCACAGAACCGAGAAGTTCGCGTCTAAGCCCTAGCTTAGACAGGTAGGTACCTAGATACCCTCCTTTATCATCGTAATAAAATAGTCTAGGTTAAAGTTGATACACCAGTGTCTACTCTTGATCTGATGAACACATCATTAAAAGTTGGGTCCTTATCACCCAGACAGAGCCACAAGATAAACCGGAGTATAATAAACTTCAATACCACAAGTGTGGTTGGTATTTATTGTGACGTCATGACAGGCCGGGAGCGTGTCACTTTATCGTGTGCACAACCTTGCCCACGCAGGCGGGCGTGTTCCATCTGATGTATGGTGGTGATACCACCAACTCGGCTCTGCCGTGCTGCCACTACATGCCATGTCATGTCACATGCCACTCATTACTTATTGGTGGTACCCGTGGAGCCTAATAATTATGTCTCGAAAGTCTGGTAAAATCAAACGGGAAATTTCCAAAAATCCATAGCTCTTTCTTTTCTACGCTAATTAATGTACGTGAACAGTCTACTTTCAAACAATCGTTGCATATCTATCTACTTTCATTATTTGTAAACCATTAGTGTTAGATTCCATTAAATTTATGTATTCATTTGTGTATTTGTTGTTTTGTTTTTTTTATACTAGAACGTTGAAATGAATACAGATATAAACAAATTATACAAATCAAACCTTTAATGTCTAATCAAAATAATTGATTTATTACACACAAGCCCAAATTGAAAGCATACAGCGCCATCTACAATGTTATTTTATTATTTGGAACTGGTTGTGTCGCCTGTTTACATCACGGCTAGATGGCGTTAATCGGGCACGGTTAACTCTTAAAGCGCTACGTAGATGTCGCTACTGACTGCAAGTTGGCGATCCTGGTGCGTCGTATGAAGTGATGCACCCATCGCAAGGTGACGTGATACAGGAGCTCCGAGTAGCTGAGGATCGACACACCAGTCACCACCATCCATTGAGTACCTAGCTTCACTGTAAGTAAGAGTTAACGTTAAAGATTACACCAATTTATAACGACCTACCAACAGCAATAATTTGACTAATTTAATATGGTGTGCAGAATAATAAAAAAAATTAAAAAAATGCTTTAATTATGGTCCTAGTTGATTTGCTTTTTCTTAGAAAGGTATGACGTTATTAGAGCAATGTCTGTCTGCAACTATTACCTATCTTTTTTACTGATTAACAAAACATGGCCTCTTGAAATTATGATCAAGTTATCCGGATTCTAAGAAGACCTAGACAGTCGGCTTGTGAAAGAAAACTAAAGGTAACGCACCGAAGGTTTCAGACCAGTGCGATATCGGCTCCACCTTGTACCACTCCTGGTGGTCGATGCTGTAGAACAGCCGGATCGTCGTCGAGTTCACCAGAGTCAGGTTTGCACTGGTAACGTATGAAATTGTATAACATTCATTGTTTCAAAGGAAAAGAAGGACCCATTAATTCTTTTCCTTTGAAACAATGAATATTTAAATAAAAACAAATATTTATTAATTTTCAGGCAGCCTATCACCATCGCCATCTCACTGGGATAGCCACGTGCTTCTCACAAATTACCTAACTAAGACGAAGTTTGATATAGCAGTACAGTCACGAGCTTATATGATAGGTATTACTATGAACAGCTCGGCAATCATATCTGATTTCATGAGCCATCCATTAATATGTCGTCAGCACAATCAGCCTTTAATGTTCCCACTGGTCACTGGTGGGACACAGGCCTCCTCTCTGTGAGAGGATATGGGCCGTAAGCCACCACGCGGGCCCAGTGCCGTTTGGTTCTAGGAGACGACGACGATTCTAGGGTCGGTTCGAGTTTTGGTTTTATCACGACTGCTCTCAAAAACGGTGAAAGAAAACATCGTGAGGAAACCGGCATCCTCACGATGTTTTCCTTCACCGTTTTTGAGAACAGTCTTGATAAAATGAAATACACAAAGTGTCTGCCTGGGTTCGAACTCGCGACCTACAACTCGTAAGTCGGGGCCGATACCTTATGCGTAATAGCAAAGAGTTTTCTAAAGCCTCCACTAGAATTAAATTATATAACACATTGGGTCGGCTACTACTTAAATACAATAGCACCATATGGAATCCTTACTATGATATTTACATTAAGCGCTTAGAAAGTGTACAAAAACGTTTTCTACACCATCTTTGCTATAAAGTTCGTCTGGCAAAGAAAATTAGAAGCTACGACCTAAGACTACAACATTATAAAATGGCCTCGTTGATAGATAGACGAAAAGTTCTAGATCTCACATTTCTTCACAAACTATTCAATGGGGTTGTTGTGTAGCGAGCTCCTTGGAAAGCTGCATATAAGTGCACCATCTCGCTTACCGCGGAAATGTAACTATAATCTTTTCTATGTGCCGGGATCCAAAACAAACCTCGGACACTTCGCAGTTTTGCCAAGGCTCTGTAGGCAGTATAACGAAGTATCGAAGCATAACGAATTGGACATTACATGCAAACTGTCAAAGTTTAAAAAAAACCTAAAAGTCCTGGTATCCAAGTAATAATATTTTTTTTTTAATTTCTGTTGATATGGTTATTGTTTAATTAGTACGTTATTTTATTTGAATTTGAAATTTGTTTGTATTATTATTATTATTTTAATTTGTACCTGCACTGTTTTGCTTTACCTTTTAATTTTGTTTTATATTCTTTAATGTTCGTGTATTGTATTGTGATTTATTTTAATGTGTCCGACCTTCTCAAACTTGTTGTACCTACCTGTATGTTATGTGAATGATGTGGTCGCCTATAATTGGAAGCGCACACTTGTACTTGTCCCTCTTCATGTTAACATGCATGTAACTGTGTAGCCTCTGTTGGCGATCCAACAAATAAATAAATAAATTAATAAAAAAATAAATAATACCACTAGGCCACCACTGCTCCCTCTGTCTCCATCTGTCGTCAAGATGACAACAAATATACGTGATCATTTGATTTCATGAATCATGAAATCAGATATTATTGCGCTAGGTGTCCATAGTAATATATAATACTTGCTCGTGGTCGTGGCTACCAACACCACCGACCTAACTGACCGATAGGTAGCTCTCAACGACTCACGAGAGAAAGTTCTGGAAGATGCGCGTCTTGTTGCGATACAAGGAGTAGGACACGGCTGCCGAGAACAACTGCCGCTGGCACATCACGAGGCAGTCAGGGCAGTTCAGCGCGTCCTGCAGCTCCTGGCTCAGGGCAGGGTGTGCGTTCTCTCCCGGGAACACGTACATGAAC
>OX451403.1:19209646-19278256 GCA_949629135.1 Eremobia ochroleuca | reverse complement strand
TAAAAAGCGATTTTAAATGCTGGCAAATATATGCCCGGGCTAAGTCGACTGGGTGATCCGAGAGATTTTACGGATCCTTTCCAGATACTTTCTTAAGACTTGTGGTCTATGTCCGTACCTACTTGTGGGAGAAACGTTACTTTTATTTTATTTAAAAATATTAACGTAATTTTTAGAGTAACTTCCGGTTCAATAACTTGTTCGATTGACTACTCGCCCCCACCCACTGACAAGCAAGCCAGTTTAAAAGAGCGCTCAATTGGCTCGACCGGTCAGACTTGGTTCGACTACAGACTTAGCAATTCTGAACGGTCAGATTTATTTATTTATTTATTTATTTATTTATTTATTTATCCTCCTACTGGAACGCCATATAGCAATTACACCAACGGAGCAAAAAAATACTTAATATGCTGCTTCCCATCCATCCTGTGCGTGGTGGACATCGAACGGGCGGTATGTTTTGTTTTAATAGCTCTTAATAAATATGTTATGATTGAAATTGAAATTGAAATTCTATATTGCTTTGCTGTAATAATGATTGCTACATCATTTCTTTGTGGAAATAATTAGCCACTGTGTTGCTATAATCATAATAATTATAAAATTGATATAATTTATTAATTAGTTTTATTCCATATATTTTTACCCTCACATACTAGAGCATGGTTGCAGCTGGTGCTGTTTCTGATCTCAGGTCTAGGAAGGAATTAGGTAGCCGAGTGTCATGTCCATTTAAGAATAAGATTAGAGAGATGAAAAAAGATTGAGGAAAGTTTAAAGGGCCCATTTATTTCCAGTAAATTCGATATATAAGATTATCTTCTTTCTCATTTGTATACCATATAAATGAGAGAGAAGAGGTGTTCATATTTGCCTCACATCGTTCAGCGAGCTTCCTGTAGCAGCAGCAGTCACGCAGGCGCGCGTACTGGGCGCAGTCGTGCGCCAGCGGGCGGCAGCGGCGCGCGCCCACGTAGCAGGTGTGCGGCAGCCAAGGGAAGGGCTCGCGCACGAAGCGGCGCTCGCAGCAGCAGTGGTCGGCCAGCACGCGCGTCTCGCAGTACTCGAGCTCGCGCTGGCTGCACGTGCCGCAGCCTGGTCGCGTGGGGGGAACTGGAGGCAGATACATGGGACGTTCTGAATGTTTGTGGTTGCGGGTAAAATTTTGTGAGCAGGTCTTCATGTATCAGGAGTTTCAGTGACGCTAACAGAATAACCGGCGAGCAGCACCGTGTGTAATATTCACAGAACAGATAAAAGAGGTTAGAAGGGCCTTGTGGGCGGGGCAAGCGCGCCGCCCTTATGAGCAAACGCTCATAAGTCAACCGAAATTTGGTTCACCGGTCAACAGTCGCGCTCATAATAATAATAATAATAATTTATTTATTTGTATAGAATGCAGGTAAAAGTATGGTCTTAGTATAAAATGTATTCAATCCCAGTACATTCTGCCTGTTGGCATACAAAATTGAAGGAGAAGCTTACAGCTAATTTTAAACTAGGTACTAAGATAAATTTAAGAATGAGATCACAAAAAGTTTATTATAAAAATTGAGATGTAATTTATAGGCAACTATAGGCATCTCTGAAGACTCATTCCCAGAAAAACACAAGATTGATTTTGAGAACTTAGGATGCAAGAGCGAGCGAAGCGAGCTCGTGACTTGGGGCACCCCGACACGGACAGGTTAGGTTCGAAGGGCATGATGGGGGCTCAAGTGAGCGAGCGGAGCGAGCGAACGAGCCCCCGTCATCCGCTTCGTGTTAGGTTCCTTTAAACCCCGCAGACAGAAATAGGGGCCCCGCGAAGCGGGGCTCCGTCGACTACGCCTTATTATTATTATTAAAGATAATAATTAGTGTACTTGATATACAACCTCGTTGTTTAATTTAAGAATGCCCATTTTCTACTTTTCATCCGCCGTCAGTAGCTGCCAACCTACTATTTTTGCTACCGTCTTTAATTATTTTTTAATCCCAAATTCAGATTAATCTGTCGCCGCGTTAAATATATGCCAAAAAAAACTACTTTTGGGATAACAATAATTTATTTGGACTCATTTTGCTTAAATAGGATAGCAGAATTTAAAAACTTTGGTTATAATTTTACTTTAAAATGTTGGTTTAATTTTGGTGATCATTTACTATTTTTGGGTTACTCATGATTTACTTGGAGTCATTTTACTTAAATAGGATAGCAAAGTGTTAAAACTTTGGTTATAATTTTACATTAAAATGCGAGTTTCATTTTGGTGAGTCATTTACTACTTTTGTCTGCTATTTGTTACTATATCTGGCGGTAAGTTAAACATAAGCCTTAATAAATAGACACGGCAACTTTTTTAATGAAGATTTTTTGAAAAATGTGACCTATATTAAGGAGTGGTTCAATTAATTCTACTCGTTATTCTGATCAAACTATTTTCAGGTTTTGCGCATTTAACGTTACACGTTGTATACTGGATATTTCTGTATATTGAAGACGTCCGCTTAAGTAAGATTTTATTAATTCTAGGGCATTTCCTCTTATGCCGTAAGTATTCAGTTTGATCAAAAGCGTTTCATGGTTTACAGAGTCAAAAGCTTTAGACATATCGGTAAATATGGCGCAAATAGGTATTTTTTTATCTACATTATTTAATATTTTATTTATTAGATCATATATTGCCATATTTATATTTCTATTTTTACGAAACCCTTTTTGTTCCTCACATAAAATATTATATCTTGTCAGAAAGAAATAAAAGGCTTCATAAATTACTTACTTTTTCAATTACTTTAGAAAATACGGGGATTAAAGCTATCGGTCTATAGTTTGTCATGTCTTCTTTATCATTCTTCTTGTGAAGTGGTTTAACTATTGTGGTCCTAAGGTTATTGGGTTAAATTCCAGCGGATATGCTTGCGTTAGTAATATGGCATAGAGGATCGGCTATACACAGTAGAAACAAATATAACATTTGATGAAATACCGTCACATCCAAAACTTTTCTTGTTTTTTTTAAAGATTTTATTATTCTGGTTATGTCATGAGGAACAACAGGGGCAATAAAAATTGAGTGAGGGTTATTTTTTATTTTGACAACGTCTTTAGTTGAGCATAGAGATAGATCTGAGACTTGATCGACAAAGAAATCATTAAATGCTTGGGCTATTTCATTAGGGTTAGTTATTATTCTATCATGTTTTTTTTTTATACAAGATATGGGTTCAGTTATTGATTTTGTACTATTTATTATCTGCCAGGATGTTTTAGATTTGTTTTAGAGTATTATTGTGACAACGTGCGACGCTCCGCGAAAAAAAAAAAATTATGCCGTCTTGTGCTATTATAACGTGTCGGAAAAGAAGCCAGGTGTGTAGTGTAGACCGGGAAGGGATTTCTTTTCACCGGTAAGTCCAAAAACCAACAAGTGATATTTGTAATTATTACAATCATGTTTTTAGTATAGTTATAATAGTTAGAATTAGGTAAGTACTTAACTCTGAATAAGTTAACTTATTGGTAACAGATAATTAACTTATGCATATACATATATGTATTTTATTATGAACTAGCGACCCGCCCCGGCTTCGCACGGGTGCAATGGAGAAACACTGATAATTTTAGAGCCATTATTTCTCGTAAAAAGTATAGGATAAAAAATGGTTATTGTGGGTTATCCCTAAGAGATAGACATATACCATCGGGGACTTTTTTGTAGACCTTTTTAAGGTGTACAATACTGTAGTACATTATTTTGATCTATCTCGACGGGTTCTGCCAGCGTTTACAATGTAAGCGCAAAAAAATGTGTTTATTTACGACATTACATTAGAAACCTCTAAAATTATCAGTGTTTCTCTACTATACTATGCATGTATTATACATATCTATTAGAAAAAACCGCATCAAAATCCGTTGCGCAGTTTTAAAGATCGAAGCATATATAGGGACAGATAGACAGGGAAGCGACTTTGTTTTATACTATGTAGTGATAAGTACCTACTAATAAATTCTTTTTAAATTTATTTATAACAACATAAAGTATTTTATAACAACTTAAAATGTCATTTCTTCTTATAACTTAGGATAATATATTGAAGCCTAAGGTCTGACTTGGCTAGTTTTCATATTCTTCCGAAAATTTAGCTTGCTGGTAGAAACTAGCCATCGAACATAGGGCTCTGCCATGACTGTTTTAGTAAGTACTTAATAATAATTCGTATATTAGAACTAGCTAAGTCAGCCCTTAGGCTTCAATGTTGTTGTTATAAATAAATTTCAGGACTGACCATTGCACTTGGCACCCATTGGATCTCACTTCTTTTGTTATTGAAGTCAACAACCAAGGCATATATCATAATATTGAACTTGGCTCTCATTTCACATTTATGTTTTTTGACGGGATATATTCCTACTCCATTCGTTACCGCAAGATAAATATGGAATTCTCCCAACATCGAGCCAGCCGGATCGGTCGGAGACCGCAAAAGGAGATGCAGAACAGTCCAACTTTTTTGTTTTTTTTTTGTTTCGGGTGGAAAATCCTCATGGATGTCCGCCGCCCTGAGGCGGGCGGCGGGGTCTGTGAGACTTACTGACTAAAAACCACCCCGGTGTTCCCTCTCTCACCTACGCCGAGGGTCGCGGGAACGAACCATACTTCAGCAACACCCGGCTGGTGCTGGCCTGCTCCGGCGGGCCTCCTCGTGTCAGGGGGGGAAGTGAGGTGTTTAACTCCCCCCGCGACGTCTAAGAGGGGCGCGCGTGGAACACTACGCGCCGCCGCCTCAGGTCCTGATGTGTGGGGGGCGACGGACGTCCCCAAGCCCGTCGCCCGTGGACCCATTTAGGGGGGCTGGAAGAGGGCGTTATCCGCCCTCCGCCGACGCCCGGTGCGCCTGCTGCGGGCCGGGTGAGGGGACGAGATCTCCCTCTCCCTTTCCGCAGCCTCCTTCTGCGAGACGACTGTTTCGCAGAAGGAAACCACCGCGTTCCAGGACTCCTCGCTGCCGACCATAGACTTGACCACGGCCGGCAGCGATAGGTCACTGCCTACTCCTGAGATGAGGACACGGCGCGGCTCCTCCCAAGCGGCACACTCTGCCAGCGTGTGCCGCGCCGTGTCCTCCCGGCAGTCGACGCAGTGGTGACACCGGGCGTCCGGCTCCCTGTTTATGCGACACAGGTACTTCCCGAAGCAACCATGCCCCGAGAGCACCTGCGTCGCCCGAAACGACAGGGAGCCGTGCCTCCTCCCGAGCCAGCGCTCGAGCACCGGCCGGACCGCCTCGATGGTGACGAGGCCGGCGGTAGGGCGCAAAAGCCTGTCCCGCCATTCCGCCACCAGGACCTCGCGGAGCTGAGACCGACGCAGCTCCCAGTGTCGCTGCATCGGTCGCTCGCCTCGCGCCCTCACTTCCTCGCGCCACCGATACAGTGACGCGAGTACTTTCGCCTCGAGGTCCCAGGGCGGGGATCCGGCCAACAACAGTCCAACTTGCCCCAACATACTGACTGCCAAGTAATAGCTGTTTTCCAACACCTAAAACTTTTTAGTATCTCTAAAAAACATCCCACGTTTAAATAATCTCTTTAGAGAAACATTGCATATGGATTTGCAAACATAAAAGTGATCAAAAGCTCTAAGTTACGATGTTTAAGTTATATTTGGAAGTCATACCTTTGTATTAAGACCATACTGAAGTAAAGCTAAGTGAGTAATTTTATTATTCGCACGATGAATGCAAATATTATGTCACGGGCGAACAATGTCGGCCATCTTAGGGTGGAGGCACACCGCGCATATACCAAAAACGTGTCGCGCCGCCGCCGGTAACGCGCACGGTATCGCAATCGTACCGTGCCCGACAATGATATTATAATATCATGGACTAGAGCGGAATTCAAGAGCAGATCTTAATTAATCATTATATAATTCGCATCCGCTTGTAAGAGTTTAGTGAAGGCATCGTCTTACCACACGATATCGTGACGATGTGACGCGAGTGACACGGTAAGGCAGACAAGACGTGACACCGAGCGAATTGCGATGCGATCAGCTTGGTGGGGACCCTTTCGCGGACGTGCCAGTGCGCTTAAATGCGTTCGTGAATTTTTATAACATTCGATTAGTCACGCGACCTTCCTGCCCAAGGCTCGCTGTCTCACCTAGGAGTTGGACACCCTAGCTCTACGTTGTGTAACACTAACATAAGATGGCTGCCGACAATGTTTTTTGTTACGTAATCCTCTGATGTAAAGAATTATAAAGTAACACGCTATTATAGGCTTGGTAATGAAACTGTAATAAACGCAGAATGGTGAATTACAATGTAAACCATCGCCATTCTGCGTTTCTTGTCTTGTCATGTCATGACGACGCCGAGACAAAGAACCGGGCAGTGGCGACTTATGAACAAGTGAAACAAATTAAAATACGAGTAATTAACACACAAATGCTCTAGCTAATCTAACGTCGGTTCGAAACAACAATATTGACCAATATTTAGAGGAAATAAAATATGTAAATTAGTTACTTGCGTATCTGCGATGCGTGCTCCGCATCGGGCGATGCAGCGGCGAAGAGCACGGGCAGGGTTTGGGTCAACCCATCAGGTTGACGCATGTGCAGAAGCGACGGATATTGATTTACGACCCACACAGGTCTAGACGGACAGGCGACCTACCTAGCGCTTCCCCGCTAACTGCCTACATCCTAGCCGGCCGCGGGTGGGGGAAGCGGTCGATAATGCACGGGGGCGCAGGGGTGCTTGGTTACAGCACGATTGAAAGCCGAGGTTTCGTTTGCATACTGAGATTTAATTTGCAGGTAATTTGAAACTTTTGGCGTTAGTACTTAGCTTTCCGCGTGCTGATTATAATGTAGGTACCTACGCAAATAGGCTCATACAACTTTCTGAAGTTGTTTTTATACGAATTTGTTATCTGTGATCTATCATACTATTCCGTAGCATGCAACAATAACTATTAGGTATCAATTTTCCAGTTTATCGAAATATCTAACAAAAAAGGCAAAGTTTTCAATACGACGCTTCGGTACTGACGCGTAAAGGTCGTGAAGTGACGTGACGGCGACAAATCGAAGGTTCATAACAAAAACCTTATTAGATGTGACCAGCGGGCTGTGACCGGCCACGAGCAATGTTAACATAGCTCTAAGATTACGGGCTATCTATACGAGTAGTACCTACAGTACTTCCTTCCTGAATGTTAGTCAGGATTAATATCGTGATGTGTACGCTGTAAGAATGTCCCATTCATCGGTCAATAGATCGTTTGGGCGGCGATAGGAATTCGGTAGGTCAGACAGTTTCATAATCTTCTGACTTTTGTTGTACGTACTTGTTGCTTATTCTTTACAAGTTCATAATAATTTAGTTGTAAGCCATTACTCTACAAACTTACTGAGTTGAATGAAGTCGAGTGAGATGAAAACTTTTGGACAGCAAAAAAGCCTGTGACAAGATCTCCAGAATTAACGAAAACTTACCTATAAGTACCAACAAATATTCAGGACAAAACCAATAGATACCTACCTACATGTACATGCGCTCGTACGAGTTCCACCGCAGGCCGCACCGTATTTACCTAGAGTAGCATTGACATACAGTACCACACAATGGCTGATGGACAATGGTGTGACAGATCGGCGGCACGCCCCCAGACCTTGCCAGGGTGCACATTACGCAGATGGCCCGCCTGCCGACCTTCAGCTCAGGCTAATGTGTACCATCATGTGCACGTGCATGACATAGTTATGCGGCTGTCAGCCGGAGGAACAACAAGGTAATTAGATGAATTAAGTTCTGGTAAAAACGGTGGAGATGTAATGATAGAGTGATAGCATAAGGTCGAGGGACGCGCTGGAAGCATTTCGTAAAAACTATCACAAAGTACGACATGCTTCCTACAAGAATATGCTCTTCTTCTAACAAAAAGTAATTAGTGGGTGAGCATATTGTTGTGCCAACTGTATCTACACAGACAGGAAGTACTCATACGAAATACAATAATAAAAATAAAACCGGTCAAGAGCGAGTCGGACTCGCGCACCGAGGGTTCCGGGCCATCTTATATGTATAAATATTTTGGATGTGTTACTTTACGTATGTACAGTCCTGCGCCAGTGTCCGCACCGTCCTGTATCGAGTCGGTATAAATTAACATTAATACCCCATACGATATGTAAAAGATAATCACAATAATAATTAACAATAATTTCTCTTTGAAAGTACCTACAATGCAATATACTTAAATATTCTATTTTATCGTTTGATCTCATCGTGCATTATTATACCTGTGTACCTATGTTAAACATGAACAATAAACAACATATAAAAAGCCAGCAGAACATAATTGCAGCCAGACTTTATTGAACTACCGATTAAAATGGAAATTATTATTACAATTAACCTTTTGGTGACTGCTTACAACATACGAGTACTATACTATAAAACTATAAATTGTCAAAAAAGCTTAGCTCTGCAGCATACGCCGTTAGGGAAATTCGTGACTTAACGGATTTAGAGACAGCCCGTTTAGTTTACTTTAGTTATTTTCATAGTGTGATGTCATACGGTATTCTGTTGTGGGGAAATGCCGCCGATATTCAGACAATTTTTATTTTACAAAAAAGGGCAATACAGTGATATCCATAATATCAATACTATGAACAAACACAAATTTGTTGTTCCTACAACAAGGCTCAAGAAAATAGGTGGCTCGTTTAGATGCCAATGTATACGTTTTTATAATAAACTTCCTAGCCACATTCAAGAACTAAGCATTAATAAATTCAAATCTTTTATAAAGCTAAAACTATGCCAGAAAGCCTATTATACTGTAAAAGACTATATTGAGGACAAAAAAGCCTGGGATTGAGCTGCTCCAATAGGTCTAGACAGTGAATGTTGTTTATTTTTTATTTTGCTGATTTACATTTTTGTTTTTTTTTTTCTTTCTAAATATCGAATCGTTGAGCTCCTTAAGTTCTGAGTTGAGCTGCACGGTTACTGACAAATGCGTGCACTGACTGCACAGGTCCACTCAATCTGTGTGGTTCTTTCCTCAAAAGACCACTTCAGACACCAATCTATATGGTCCTCAAAGATCAAAGATTATATCCGGATTTTTATGTACACATTGTCATTGATGAATTTTATACAAACAATGACATGGATATTTACTTTGTAAAGTATCTTAATTTTTATTATTATTACTGTGAGTGTGAAGACTATGTGGGTCATTTCTTTTTTCTGTTTTCCTTCTTAGTTAGTTTTAATCATCATCTGGCAGTTTGAGTAATTTATGCGGCCAACCCAAATGTCCTTTCATTGGTATTGTTCGTCGAATCGTAAGGCTCCTCAAGTTCTGAGTTGAGCTGCACGATTTTTGACAAATGCGTGCACTGATTGGACAGGTCCGCTCAATCTGTGTGGTTCTTTACTCAAAAGACCATTTCAGACACCAATCTACATGGTCTTCACATGATCTCACCAAGATTATGTCTGGACTTTAAAAGAGACTGTGACCTCTGAGTTTGTTTCGGCCTTTCTTCTCAGAGTAGTCAGATAGGAAACGCCGACCTCATCTAGTTTTTAAAAAATATGATTGACATGTAAAAGTGTTTGTACAAACCTACTTACAGAGAATAAATCATTTATCATTTATTTATTATCATTTATAAGTACAGGGTGGGTTGTGGTACTGTAAGTACAGGTGGTAGGAGAATGTTTTTTTATTATTATTTTTCCAAAAACGACTCAACCACTGGCTGAATTCTTGAGGGTTCATTAATACCCAAGCTGTATAAACCAGACTATCGCCCATAAAAGCAGCTGAACGCGTTCTATCAGTACCATATTCATTTATTATATATTTTTTTTATTATATTATATTTATTCATTAGGTAACCGGGAGCCAATAAGGAGCTTCATTCAAATAGGTACCTAAATAATTCTATGCCCAGAAAAAATTACAACTGTGCTTCACCCAAAGCAACCTGCGAGTAGGTAGGAAGGTGGACATTCTGTTTGTGAAACGTGAAATGTTTTTAAATTTTCATCGGCGAGGCCTATATTCGTCAGAGAATTTTAACACTGCGATGTAGAATATTGCAGTTTTCGGTCAGCGCCTTCTCTTGACCGATAGTGGAACTAATGTAATTTTCATTGATGATTTTTGAAAAAGTGTGCTATCTAGAGACATCGTTTTATTTTTCCTGTAATCTTTACATAAACTTCTATCACAGAATCATTTCAGCTTTTTCTCTGTGCAAACATCAGAGATAAAGGGGAAACCGCATTTTTTTTACATTTTTAATCGAAAGTCAAAAAAAAAAAAATGTTCGAGAATGTGCAAACAGCGTTCTTTCATATATCCCACATGCCCTAGTAGCCCCACTTCGAGATTTTAACTGGTAGTAATAGTTGGGCAAACGTCATCTAAAGCTAATCCAAATTTCAAGATGATAGCATTAGTAGTTCTTGAGATATCTAGCTGTGACAGACGGACAGATTGACAGACTGAGTCGCACCATAAGGGTTCCTTTTTACCATTTTGGTACGGAACCCTAATAATAGCGATGCAAATTGCAAAAATTAGATGAAAGACAAGTCGAGACAAAGACCTGCCTGTCTAGATTTTGGATAGATGGCGTGTTGTCGACAAGAATGCTTAGATCTTGCGATACTTTTTTTTTCAAACAAACATCAAACGGCGAACATTAAAAGCAGCCGGAATGTAAAGCTATTCGTCAAAGATGATGCTGTGAAATATATTCATCAATTTCAATGATAAAAAATAAAAATAAAAAATCTTTGTTTTGCAAGTCCAACCTGGTAAAGTGGGGCTACCTGGACGGAACGGCAGTAAGGTGTGAGTTTATATATTTTAAAATTTCACTTAAAATTATTTTCTTTTTAGTTTGCGTTTCTTTCTTATTGGGTCACATTTTTATTTAAATAAAAGCTTGTTGTAGAAAATCTATTAAAGAAATCTGACAGATTGTAGTAGCTTGATGTGCTGGCGTCTGTACATACGAACAGTGCAAGTTAAATAAAAGCTTGTAAATACAGTCATACCAGCGACACGAAGAAGAAGAATCGATTTCTATCACTCCTGGGAAATAATGCATTGTGGATTAGTCATGTTATATACCAAGCCTGCCCTGCCTAACAAACACAAAGCGTCACAGTTCTGCTGCATTGTGGTACCTACCACTTCACTTATGAGTAGTTGGATTTGTTCCATGAAACGACATAATGTACTGTCAGATTTTATTTAATTTTTCAAGTTTAATAGTGACATTATGCCATGATGCTGCACTTCACTCCTAATCGCCAACCTTGCCTACGTGATAGCACCTCATGTGGATCGCGCTGGACTAATCGTCGTCCGACTAATTATACGTTGGCGACAATATCACACAGATCCCAATGACTCATTCTGATTGTTACGGAATGGACTTCAGTGAGATCTTTTATACAATTTATTCCGATCGCTTTACCGTGGCTTATTATTTCATGTAATAAAGATGTGGATGCATGAAGACGGAGAGGAAGACGAAAGAAAAGATAGAAGGCTTGTTGATTGAGGGATGATGGAGGGAGTGACGGTTGATATTGGTGAATGGAAGAAAAAAACATTTGTGCCAACCCCAAGTAGCCACAAGCACAAGGGACAAGCGGACAAGCGAAAAAGAATATGTTGTTCGTATACGTTAGGCCTACGTTTGGGAAAGAAGATATAGGAATATGTTGTTCGTATACGTTAGGCCTACGTTTGGGAAAGAAGATAAAGGAATATGTTGTTCGTATACGTTAGGCCTACGTTTGGGAAAGAAGATAAAGGAATATGTTGTTCGTATACGTTAGGCCTACGTTTGGGAAAGAAGATATAGGAATATGTTGTTCGTATACGTTAGGCCTACGTTTGGGAAAGAAGATAAAGGAATATGTTGTTCGTATACGTTAGGCCTACGTTTGGGAAAGAAGATATAGGAATATGTTGTTCGTATACGTTAGGCCTACGTTTGGGAAAGAAGATAAAGGAATATGTTGTTCGTATACGTTAGGCCTACGTTTGGGAAAGAAGATCAAGGAATATGTTGTGTTCTTATTTGCAAGCTTTCAACAAAGTTTAAGTCAAGGCAACACAGGTGTTATCTAAAGTAAATAAAAGCTACTTCAACTTGATCCATGAAATATACCTAATTTCATTAAAGAATGCACCAAACATATACTCAATACACAATAACAGACGTGTGCACGTCCTCGGGTGTCAGGTGTTGCTCACGAGTTCACGACGTATCATCTTCAGTTAATGGACACGACCACTGAATGCTCGCGGATTGTTGGCGCCGCCGCGCCCAGGCTGGGATTCACTTCACCTACGAGTTGAGTTATGTTTTATGTTACGTAGTACATCTACAATTTTCCCCATCTCAGTATATTGTTGTAACTTGGAAGTTTGTAGCTCAGCACTTTTCTTTTCAAGTTAAACACTGGGAAGCGGTGGAGGGTGGGCTATTTGCGTCTCTCTTATTGTATTTTTTTACGTTCGAAGGGTGCTGATGTGCAGCCTAATTAATTGTGAGTGTTTTCTAGAGAAAATTGGATAAGAGTACAATACAGTTAAATACTCAGAAAAAGTGGTTGCAAACGCTTCTGGTTCTCATATAGCTTATTAATACAAATAACTTAGTAAGTAGGTCAAGTGTGGATTGGGATGGCTGTCTAAACTAGACGTTTCTCGTAAAACAAAATCCACCACAAATGAAAGTCTGGAAAATTAAAAGTCTCCTAAGCAATCCTTAACTTTACCAAAAGCCTAATTTAAAAGTCAGGTTATGAACTTTTACAGAAGTTCTTGAAAACATCAACATATTAACGTTATGAAATAACAACGCAATAAAGATCAATTGAATTGAATAGACTTCATTGATCAGTAAGTCTACCATCAATTAAACATTAGAGTATATCGGGGGATCAATTTTAGAGGAAGTCACGGCTATAAATAGACTCTTTCAGATAGAAGTAGTTAGAAGCACGCCCACGTCGCCCACTCATTGGCTATCGGATGGTGACTCGCCTACGGTTGTCTGAAGTCTAGATCACATCTAGCATAACTGTCATCATTGACATGTAAAAGTGTTTGTACAAACCTACTTACAGAAAATAAATCATTTATCATCCACGCAGTCGGCAATTGGGTAATTAGTGTCGTCACGTCATTTTTGTTAGCCTTTCATTGCTACTCCCTTTTAAAACTTCTTTAATAATTTCGACACGAAAAGTTTGTAGCAATATTCAACACAATTGGGTAGTATGTCTTCATTATGAGTTTCTTCCTAAAACTTTTCCTTAACAACCTCGCTGTTAGGTAGCTAATTGACGAAACCTTGAAAACATGGAATACTCGTATTCAATGTCACAATGAGATCCGCATCCACGCTCGCCCCGTGACCCCTAGGACCCCTGGGCCCGGGAGCACGTTGTAATCCCGTATCCTTGAATGTTGTTCTAATTCGCGATCTGATGGTGTTTAATTGGAGTAACTCAAGCAATTGTCGTTGCGTCACTTACTTCGCTCGATTTATGGGAGAGTTACGAGATCATCGAATTACTACTAGGTACTTGTAGTTGGACTCGAAGGTACTTTGAGGATTATTGTGAAGGTATTTGTAAATTTCAACTTTATACGTGCGAACTACGAGTAATAATAATAATAATAATAACAACCCCACCGCCGTATCTCTACGTTGACGTCGTAGTGGGGCTTGCGCGCTCCAAACTCTAGGCCTGTGCCGGAAGAGTTTACCTTGCCGAAACTAGTCTAGGGTGAGGAGCCAGACCAAGAGAGATACAGAAATCCGCAGGGAAGCATGTGGCAAGCTGTTGGGCAGTAGCGACCCCACGGACCCTATCTCCCGAGAGTAGTCTTGTTCCTCACCTCTGGCTTGCCTTAATTGGCCGGCTGGAGTGAACGCTGACGAGGAACAGAGCTCCCAACTCTTTCTTGCCTTTATTGGCCGGTTTGAGTGGAGATTCGCAAGAGCAAACGGGCTTGGGGAAGGAAGTATTCCAGTAAGTGCTCGTAGGGATCTTGACCATCTTCCGGGCTCTGGGATTGTTCTGAAAGCCGTGGAATACCTCTCCACTCCTCAAGCACCTCAGGACATGTTGCCCCCTTGTCGCTACGTCACTATGTGCTAGCGACAGTTTTACGGGGGCCCATTATTGTGTGTGCAAGTCACCCCCTGTCATTTTTATCCGTGTATATATAAAACATTGATCAGGCAGGGGCCATAGTTCTTCCATAGTTCTTGGTAACCAACCCACTTTAGCCACCCAAACCTATACCATAATCGAACATTTTAATTTTCCATATCCTGCAATAGTTCTACACCAACCGGGGGTTGTCCTTGGGTAGACTTGCATAGTGCATACAGGGATAATCGCCGGATGTTGCCGCATTTCATTACAATCTCCTAAGGGGCCTCTGCGAGTTGGCTTCGGCCCCTCGTACGCCTTTCAAAGGACCGGGACCTCATGGTCCCGAGATATGTATAAAAATAATAATAATAATAATAATAACCCCACTGCCGTATCTCTACGTTGACTTCGCGGGCTTGCGCGCTCCGAACTCTAGGCCTATGCCGGAAGAGTTTACTTTGCCGGAACAGCCCTAGTGAGGAGCCAGACCAAGAGAGATGCAGAAACCCGCAGGGCAGCATGTGGCGAGCTGTTGGCCAGTAGCGACCCCGCGGACCCTATCTCCCGGAAGAAGTCTTGTTCCTCACCTCTGGCTTGCCTTTATTATACCCACAGGGGCACACCTGTGTATGCCTGTTTCCTCGATTTGAGCAAAGCTTTTGACTTAGTCTGTTATGATATTCTGTGGAGAAAGTTACAAGAAGTAGGGCTACCGTCTGAACTTGTTAAGAGGGTTCATGCGTTAGAGCCATGCTGGAGTCAAAATTGATGATTTCCGACGGACAATAAAACCATAATATGTTTAATTTATACATGAGATATTGACGTCATATTATTGGGAATTTTATAATCTAGTGCATGGCTGAAAAACATTTTCAATTTTTTGTTTAGTTTTCTCATCAGAACCGTTTTTATGCAAGCCTTTTTTAAAACTAGCGATCGACGGTCTAAGCAGATGCTAGATATTAGTAAAACCATATATGACAAACTTATTACAACATTACTTTATAAAAAATAAGAACATTTTTTAGTGCATGGCTGAAAAAAAAACACGATTACTGTAAGTTTTCATTCAAGAAAAGTATATTCAAAAGTGTCAATTGTAGCCACTTTTCGAGATATTAAACGTGTTAGTTTAGGATGAAATCTAAAATATTTATATTTTCTTTTAGACCTAGTAAATTAAGACATTTATGTTCTAAAACATGGTTCAAATATTTTTTTAATAACTTATATGTTTATTTTACTATGAATTATTTAGTATTGCTATATAATCGGCGCGGATTCACGCCACCGCTCATTGCCGGCTGAGGCCTTTCAGAGGCAGGACGTGTGTCGCTCCCATCGCTGCGTGTCGCGTAAAATATTATCGTACTTTCGCGAGTTTTTAGCGCGACTGGGACATATTGATACTTTTTATTATAATATATTTTTATTATATTACAGAACTTTGGTGAGTACATATTTTAATGTAATGGTATTCAATTAACTTAAGAAGATTAAATTAGACTTCTTTATGTATGTTTCGATTTTACTTTTTTTTAGATATAGCTAACAAAAGGCGCTATACGGGAATAAAACGAAAAAAATATGAAAATTTAGCCAAGGCTAATGAAGCTAAAAGGTAAGTTGCCGAGGAGCCACTTTTTAACTATGTAACAGGTTATAGCCAATTCATATTTTTCTTACACGGGGATAGAATTCGTAATAATTTGCGTTTATTCTGTCTTATAATCTCATAAACTGAATTGACCATTCTGGGGTTGTCAGTTTTGGATAGTTGAGAATATACCACTGAAACGAGGTGGGTTCTCTACTTATAAAAAAAATATCTATATTAGGTGTAATTAGTAAACCATAAGAAATAATATTATACTTACTACTTTCTGAAGTCAATATAATTTTTTCAAATTACTTTTTGTCTGGGTATTTTTATGAAACACAGTAGTAATAAGATAAAATTAATATCCGATTCGTTGTTATAGGCAGAAAAGAGAAGTTCAAATATTTCAAAATGCTGTTGTAAGTTTTATTTTTTTTTACTTCTTTATATGTTATGGCAATTTTTGAGATTTTATATCTATACAGACACGTGTTTCCTTTATTTTGAATTAGCACCTATTAAACCAAAACTAAATAAGACATTTCTTCGTTATTTATTTATCTCAAGCCGACAATCGATCGCCTGTCGTGGTGCTTCTTATGGTTTGTGTCACTTCATATTATACTCTGCATATTATTTTCAGACCCAACAAAAAGAAAAACTCAGTGAAATAACACTGAAAATTCAGGAAAACTCGAAAGCATTAGAAACGGCTTCATTCCACTATACATAGAGAGTACTCACGGAGGATTTATGTCTGGTCAATAAAAGTGCAGTGTGGGTGCCTCACACTCTGAACACGGATCAGAAGGAGTTTCGTTATGAAACTGCGCGTAGCCATTTATCGTGGTATCGCCGTAAGAAAAATATACTTAATAGATTCATGTGCCTTGATGAAACTTGGGTCGAATTTTATACTCCTCGTCAAAGACATCAGTCACGATGTTGGGTGGAACCGGGCACTTCAGCTGAACATTTACCACGTGCAGAGCTACATGAACGAAAAATACTACTAATAGTACCCACGGATGTCAGAGGCATTGCTTTTTGGAGAACTTATGATGAAAATACAACTATGACTGGAGAGCGATATAAGTCATTTTTAGAAGAAAATATTCCTATTTGGGCAGACGAACATCATATAACGAGTCCTATAATTTTACATGATAACGCCAGACCGCACAAATCAAAAATAGTTCAGAATTTAATTGAAGAAAAGGATGGATTGAAATTATTCAGCCGCCATATTCCCCGGATATGAATCCTTGTGATTTCAATTGTTTTGGCCATGTGAAGAGGAAATTGTCGGGTACTCGATAAAATAGCAAAAAGGAGTTAGATATTAAACTAAAGAGCATTATTGATGAATTAAATGAAAGTGGTACTTTAAATGGTGTTCAAGATTTGCCAGCAGTCTGGGAGCGAGTGATTAATAGTGGTGGAGATTATTAATTAGTGTCACAAGGTTATATAATATAGTAGTCAGTTTTTGTAAAATAATAATAATAAAAAAATATGACACTGGAAGTGGGATGACCTAATATAATATTAATCGTTGTAGGACTTTACATTTGTACTACATTTCTAACTTTTCACCCCTGATTAGTATATATATACTTTACTAGCGACCCGCCCCGGCTTCGCACGGGTGCAATGGAGAAACTGATAATTTTAGAGCCACTATTTCTCGTAAAAAGTATAGGATAAAAATTGGTTATTGTGGGTTATCCCTAAGAGATAGACATATACAATCGCGGACTTTTTTGTAGACCTTTTTAAGGTGTACAATACTGTAGTACATTATTTTGATCTATCTAGACGGGTTCAGCCAGCGTTTACAATGTAAGCGCAAAAAAATGTGTTTAATTACGACATCACATTAGAAACCTCTAAAATTATCAGTGTTTCTCTACTATATTATGCATGTATTATAGATATAAACTTTCCTCTTGAATCACTCTATCTATTAAAAAAAACCGCATCAAAATCCGTTACGTAGTTTTATAGATCTAAGCATATATAGGGACAGACAGACAGGGAAGCGACTTTGTTTTATACTATGTAGTGATTTCTCTACTATATTATGCATGTATTATAGATATAAACCTTCCTCTTGAATCACTCTATCTATTAAAAAAAACCGCATCAAAATCCGTTACGTAGTTTTATAAATCTAAGCATATATAGGGACAGACAGACAGGGAAGCGACTTTGTTTTATACTATGTAGTGATAAAGTATCCAAAACTGCCTATTTATTTCACAAGGTTGTAATAAAAATAAGAATAGTAAATAAAAATCAACTACCGGTTAAATAAGTATCATTATACATAACTCAACGGATCAAAATGGGTTAGTTTGACTATAATGACAGAGAGCACACCAACTCTACGCACACAGACACGCGCGCATCTGTGTGAGTGCAAAGAGCACTACAATTACCTAAACTTGGTGCCGCGGATTTGGCGTTAACGCTCTTAATATCTTAAAGTACTGGTATAGCAACCAAAGTAATAATATACGGTGGGCGGGCACCCTCTCAGATCCATACAAATTGGAATGTGGCGTGAGACAGGGTGGCTTGAGCTCGCCCCGTCTTTTTAATTTGTATCTAAATGCCCTAATCGAGGAGCTCAGCGGCCAAAGGATCGGTTGTCGCATAGATGATGTTTGTGTTAATAATCTTAGCTATGCGGACGACATGGTGTTGCTGAGCGCCTCGGTTTGTGGCATTAGGAAACTTTTACAAATTTGTGAAAGTTATGCAGATGGTCACGGCTTGATGTATAATGTTAAGAAAAGCGAGTATGTCGTCTTTAAGGCTGGCACTAGGTGTCCCTCTAGCGTGCCCCCTATAAAGCTGAATGGAGTTGAGTTGGCTAGGGTACGTCAGTTCAGATACCTGGGTCATCTAATTACCGAAAACCTTAAGGACGACATGGATATTGAACGTGAACGTAGGGCATTGTCCGTGAGAGCAAACATGATTTCTCGCAGGTTTGCCCGATGTACAAATAAGGTAAAAATCACTCTCTTTAGAGCCTTCTGTACATCCTTTTACACCTGCAGCCTGTGGGCGGTCTATACTCAAAAAGCGTACAGTGCCCTACGGGTGCAGTACAACAATGCGCTTAGAACGATGTTGCGGCTGCCCCGCCACTGTAGTGCTTCACGTATGTTTGCGGAGGCGCGCATCGATTGCTTTTACGCTACTCTGCGCAAGCGGTGCGCGTCAATGCTGAGCAGGGTACGGGCTAGTCGCAACAGTGTTTTATCAATGATAGCCAGTAGACTTGACTGTCTGTACGTGGGTCGATGTATTAATGCTCACATTAGTATTGATACCTCGACTCACGGGTCAGGCAGGGGGCGAGTATATTAAGGTTGTTTTACTAACACTAGTTATAAGTTTTTATACTACTAACAAATTGGATCCTGGTTATCTGAAATAAAAAGCTTTGAATTTATTGGCCGGCTGGAGTGAACACTGACGAGGAACAGAGCTCCCACCTCTTTCTTGACTTTATTGGCCGGCTTGAGTGGAGATTCGCAAGAGCAAACGTGCTCGGAGGTAGGAAGTATTTCAGTAAGATGCTGGTAGGGATCTTGACCGTACTTCCGGGATTGTTCTGATAGCCGTGGAGTACCTCTCCACTCCTCAAGCACTTCAGGACATGTTGCCCTTTTGTCACTACGTCACTATGTGCTAGAGACGGTATTCGGGGGCCCATTATTGTGTGTGCAAGTCACCCCCTGCCATTTATCGGTGTATGTATAAAACATTGATCAAACAGGGGCCATAATTCTTCTATAATCTTCTCGGTTACCAGTCCTCTTTAGCCACCCAAACCCATAATCCAGTATCTTTGTTTCCATATCCTGCAATAGTCCTACCAACCGAGGATTGTCCTTGTTCGCACTATGCATATGCACCACATGCATAGTGCGAACAAGGATAAACGTCGGTAGGTGCCGTATTTCATTAAAAACGTCTAACGGGCCTCTGCGAGATGGCTTCGACCCCTTGTACGCCTTCCAAAGGTCCGGGACCCTAGGGTCCCGAGAAATGTCAAACGACAAAATAATAAACTTTATTTTTCTCACCAAAATATAAATAAGTTGGATTCGACAATGATACATAATTCAGGTATAGACTAGGCTCGAGGCCTGTGTTTCAGGACACCAGGATCCCACCCCTTTACATATTCATTTCATAAATTATGTACTAAGCTCGCTAACAGAATGTACATAGAAAGGTATCATACGACATTTTGTAGTTTTATTATATTTATTTTGATCAATATTTAGGTTAAGTATGCGAGACGAATGTTAGTAGATTTGTAGTATGGGTGTGTGAGTGTGGGTGTGAGTGTGTGTGATTAGATTTTTGTAAACATGTTTTCAGTATCAATATATGTAGTTTAATTTTAGTAATAGTAGAGTAGGTACCTACATAACTCTCTCTGTTACGGCTCAGCATCCGTAACAGAGTTAGGTTCAGCTAACTCTGTTACGGCTGCTGAGCCGTAACCGAGTTAGGTTTAGGTTAGAGTGTGCCGCTTGGGAGGAGCCGCGCCGTGCCCTCATCTCAGGAGTAAGCGGTGACCTGTCGCTGCCGGCCGTAGTCTATGGTCGGCATCGAAGAGTCCTGGGACGCGGTGGTTTCCTTCTGCGAAACGGTCGTCTCGCAGAAGCAGGCTGCGGAAAGGGAGAGGGAGATTTCGTCCCCTCACCCAGCCCGCAACAGTCGCAACGGGCATCGGCGGTGGGCGGACAACGCCCTCTTCCAGCCCCTCTAAATGGGTCCAGGGGCGACGGACACGGGGACGTCCGTCGCCCCCCATACATCAGGACCTGAGGTGGCGGCGCGTAGTGTTCCACGCGCGCCCCTTTTAGACATCGCGGGGTGAGCTTAACACCTCACTCCCCCCTGATCCGAGGAGGCCCGCAGAGGCGGGCCGGCACCAGTCGGGGGTTGCGGAAGAATCGTTCGTTCCCTTCGCGCGACCCCCGGCGTAGGTGAGAGATGGAACACCGGGGTGGTTTTTAGTCAGTAAGAGTCTGACAGACCCCGCCGCCTACCCCGAGGCGGCGGACGTCCATGAGGATTTTCCACCCCGAGAACAAAAAAAAAAAAGGTTTATCTTTTGTTAGTTATAATTTAATCACTTCCCGATCGCTGAATCGGGAATTGATTTAATTTTAACTAAAAAAAGATTATTTAATTTATAAAATAAATATCTCAATGTACAGACGCCAGCACATCAAGCTACCCGAAACTGTCAGATTTTCCCAATCAACTTTGAACCTTATGCTTTAGTTGTAAAGTTGAAAATCTATTAAAGAAATCTGACAGATTGTAGTAGCTTGATGTGCTGGCGTCTGTACATACACTACAAAAAAAAAAAAATTGCAACTGCCCAGAAAAAGTTCTGTTTGTGCCACTTACTGTCGTTGACGTCCAGCTGTATGGCGGCCCGGCGCGCGTCGGCCGTGGACACGTCGTGCTCCACGAAGTACTCCTCGTAGCGCACCTCAAGCAGCGTGTCGTCGGGGCCCCCCCAGTGCTCCGCGTGCTCCGAGTCGTTGCGCGTGCCGTTGGCGCGCCCCGTGCCCACCGGCTTCGACGCGGCCGCGTGACGCACCTGCGGTTAACGAGGGAGGGTTTGTTATAAATAGGTTACATGACACATTTAAACCAGTCAGAAAATGTGACACGGCGAACGTTTTCTTGCTAATTGATGTTAGTTGTGGTTGACAAAAAAAGGATGCAATTACTGACTGTAAGATAACAATAAAAGACAAAGAAGACATAAGTATTCATTTCTGGCGGCTGGTTGTGGCGAGGGCCGTCAATAAACTTGATTTATGTCATTGATCTGAATCTGGAACCCAAAAAACGTTTACTTAGCAGCTACATCAGCAATCAGTTTGTAGATAATGAAACATGGTTCACCAGTACTTCAGGTACTCTGAAGATTACGTCGGCGGCGGCTGGGACAGGCAGCAGCGGCAGCAGCGCCAGCAGCGCTAGTGCTGCGCCGGCGCACAGCCGAGCGCGCACCACTCCCTGCTGCCGCGCAGACACCATACCATCGCTTGCGCAACAGCGAGCTCAACGCTGCAACAACGAAAGATACCTTTGTTAGGCTGGCATAGGAACGTGGGGATTGGCACAAGAAAATAGAGGCATAGGTATTTACCTAGCAGTAGGTATTTACCTAGCAGTAGGTGAGCTCGGCTTGTGGACGATGGTGATGACGATTGTTAGCAAAACTTTGTTAGTCATGAACTTTTCCGGGGTCTAAGCAGGTAAGTTCAGGGTTACTGAAAACTTCTTTTTGATCTCCGTTAGCACTGTTGAAGATATTAGTGTACTTGTTAAGATTACAAATTTAATTTAGTAGTCCTACGTCATAGGAACACTTCTCGAAGCCGCACAGTTGTCAAATATAGACATGCGGTATTTATGAGCCACCAATAGAACCTCTCGTAAAGGCCCACTTCTTCGTGAAGAAGAAAAAGGACCACTTAAGAATATGAAGGTTCAGGAAGCCTTCTCTGTCGTAACAACAATATTAGCAGCAATTCCTGTCACCTTCATAGACCTTCTTAACAATCGTGATAAACCATACGCATGGTACTCGTAGAAACCATTAAGTATCATTTAGCACATGAGTGCGGCCAATAAAGCCTGCCACTCGTACAAATAGCTGCATTACCTACTCGAGTACTGTCAAGCTCGTATTGTTATGTCCCACAGCTACGGGTATTGGCAACTATATAAAAATTTCCAGAAATCTCACAAGCAAATGAAAAAAAAAACATTTAGGATAATAAATTTAAATTTGTTTTTGGCAGGGCTCTGAACCGGTTTAAAATGAGCGGTTAATTTCGATGAAATACCGGTAAATATACCGTTCCCTCATTAACCGGTTAAACAAGTGAACTGTTCATATGTAACCCAAATGACAAAGGTTACCGGTTACAGAAGCACAAACGGTTTTGACACCCAAATTAACCGGTTAATTCCGTAAGTCGTAAATATTTTTCGTCTACTTTTTTAACACTTCCAACAAGTTATAGTGACATTAGTACATTTAGTACCCCAGAAAACATTAGGAAAAAAAATGTTTGATCTGAGGACGTCAAATACAACCGGAGAACTGAAATGGTGCGGGTAGATTCATGTTGCGACTTGCTTAGTTAGGGGGCGGGGGGTGTTTAACCGGTTAATTTTCACTTTCAAAACCAAAATGTCATGAAAAACCGGTTTCCCGCAAAAACCGGTAAAAACCGGTAAAGTGCAAACCTTAACCTAAATCGATTTCGGTTTGGGGTCAATGACCGTAACCGGTTAAGAATTTCAACCGGTTTCCGAGCCCTGGTTTTTGGAATAAAAAGATGTCGATGTGAACATCGATCGAACTGCTGAATGTAGGCCTCCCCTATTATTATTAAGGCAAATAGTCACTTGAGAAGGGAGAGGAGGGGGGACGGTGTAAAAAATCGCGCTTGTTGGACACTCGTTTGGATGGGATGATCCGGAGTCAAGAATTCTGTCCTCCGTGTCCGGATCGCTCGCGCTGTCACGTCGTTAAGTATATATAGGAATGCGTACCTATCACATATTCTTTCTCCTGCCTTGCACGGTATGTTCTTATTTCCTTGACGTAATCCTTCTCCTGCCTTGCACGGTATGTTCTATATTGCAAAAATATATTGACATCTTAGTAAATATTCCGTCTTTCTGCTCAATGCACAATGTGCAGTAGGACTGTTTACGAATGCGCTGCGCGTGCGACTCCCGCTAGCCATAGTGCCAAGCACTTGAAAGGTTACCGATTAGTACGCCGGCCGGAGTCAAACCACTACAGCACTGGAATCTTTGGTGAGTTCTGTTCTACGCTCTTGCTTTATTTATGAAGTAAACTAACAAATATTTGATGCGAAGGTCCTACTTGAAAGAGGCTGTTTTACTTACTAATCGTCTAAAAGCTTTGAAAAAGCAAGTGAGCCTAAGCGATCCGAAAAATAAACAATGTTTCTCACTATACTCCGCTATGACGACTATCTCTAAGTTTTAGAAATCCAAAATCAAATCAAAATTATAGTACTTATAATAAATAAATAAATTACAAGACTGTTACTATCCAAAGCGCAAATGTATGTCAATTGATAATTACGATTAAAACTTTTTGATTTTTTTAATTTGTTTTTTTTTTAAGCGTAAAAAACAAAACGGCATTCCAAATTTGGTTACTTTCCTCTAATAAATCAAAATTAAAAATGTAAACAAAAACTTACTATCTAAATAAAAGCCTCCAGCCGTGCGATTCTGTAACCATCTCACCGTGAAAGCTTGGGTGAAGTGAGCGTGGAGTGAGCTGTCGTTCGCTAGGGATTAACACTATTAAGTGCTCACTTCACTTATGATTTCACGGTGAGATTTTTACAGAATCGACCGACAGGTATAAAGGGCGTGACCGCTTACATACTGGATGCTTTTTTACAGGGTGTTCTACTCATGAATATGGGAAATTAAATTAATTAAACTTTCACTATGGGACCAACTTTAAAATCACGAAAATAAAATCAGCTGTTTAATACAAAAAAGTTCAATACCTACTTGACTAAAATGTATGGGTGCGTCTCATAACGTATAAACTAATTTGGTCTAATTTCATTTTATTATCGTTCATAAGATATAATCAACGTGAGATATACCAACTTTTGATAATAGTTAGGTCTTTACCTATGAAATTGCCGTTTTGTATGAAAAAATTTAAACGAATTTTTTTCATGTATTTTTTATTTGTATTAATCGAAGTAAGTAATCACCCATGCAATCAATGCATCTTTGCCAACGCAGTGGCAGTATATTGATGCCCTTCTTAAAGAAATCAGCTGGACGGGAGGCAACAAATTCTTCAAAGGCATTTTGTACTGCCTCTCGGGTATTGAATTTTTTCCAGCCAAGAAGTTATCCAAATTCTGGAAAAAGTAGTAGTCTGTAGGCGCAAGGTCTGGTGAGTAGGGCGGATGACGGAGAGCTTCCAACCCCAGTTCTTGCAACTTGGAGACCGTTTGCTGTGCAGTATGAGGTCGCGCGTTGTCGTGCAGGAGCAGCGGAGACGAGCGATTGACCAATGCTGGTTGGAGATGTGCCAGCTTCTCCATCATTGTGTTCAGTTATTCACAGTACACATCTGCAGTAATGCTCACCCCGTTTGGTAAGAAGCTGTGATGAATCACAGCGGCGCCAGACCACCAAACAGTGACCATCACTTTTCTAGGGGTAAGTTTTCGTTTAGGGCATTGTTTAGGTGCTGAACCAGGATCCAACCAACTTGCTGAGCGCTTGCGGTTAGCAAACAGAATCCATCTTTCATCGCAGGTAACAATGCGGTTCAAAATTCCTTCATTTGTGTGTCTGTTGAGCAGTGCAAGGCACGTCTCGACGCGTACTTCGCGCTGGCGATCATTGAGTTCGTGGGGCACCCATTTGTCAAGCTTTTTTACCTTGCCAATTTGACGCAAATGGACCAATATTGTTTTGACGCTAACATCGAAAGCTGCTGCTAATTCAGCCGTAGATTGTGTATCATCAGCTTCCACAATCGCCTTTAATTCGTCACTGTCGACCAAATTTTTCGGACGACCGCGAGGTTCATTTTTCAGGTCGAAATTTCCAGAACGGAAGCGAGCAAACCAATAACAGGTGGTGCGTTGGTTTGTAGTGTTAGCTCCGTAAACGTCGTTGATGTTGCGTGCCGCTTGTGCCGCGTTGCTGCCACGACGGTACTCATATTCCATAATTACTCGAATTTTTAACGTATCCATTATGACGGAAAAGATTGAAATGCGATGAAAATGCAACACTAATCAATAAACAAATAACCACTTTTGGAAACAAAATTCCATGTTTTTAAAATAAAATTAATTTGAAATTAGAATTCTTAGCCAAACAAAAATTATTTTGATTTGAAATGGCCAGTACTGCAGAACGGCAATTTCATAGGTAAAGACCTAATATAATTTCTTTACATATAATATTTATTTATTCTAAAACTTAATTAGGTAGTATAACGTTGTTTGATATAACGTTTATGTAATCGAAAATCATTAGGTCACTAAAAAACGTCATTATGGTTAACACCCCGACTCAGAGTACCCCGACTCGGGTAAGTTAGGTTAGACCTTCGTGGTTATTTTTTTCTAAACCACCCAGAAATAGGAGCCCCGCGAAGCGGGGCTCCGTCGACCTATCTTAGCGCAGGTGGTAATCAGTGACTAGTTATGTTTAATATCTACTTAGGTTACTATTACCTATAACTACGATAGAACTTACAAAGAATAAAACAAAGAAAAAATACTTTTAAATATTTATTAAATAAAATATAAATTTACTGTTTTTTTAATCTTAAATTAGAAGCATGTTATGTGAAACGATGTTATATTTAATGTATGTTATGCTTATAAAAATGAGTTATTTTAAAATTATATCAATCGTTCATTATATTAACTAATCGCTATATTAAATAAAATTATAAGTTCCGTTGTTATATGTTGTTAATATTAGAGATTTTGTTGTTATATCATCTATTACTTATCCAAAATGTATGAAACAGCTGATTTTTGCAGTTTGGCAGGTGTTAAATTTATTTATTTAATCCATAAAGTTTTATTTTAATAAATAAATCTTTATGGATTAAATAAATAAATTTTAAAAAATATATATTTCCATTATCGATATTTGAGGTAAGGAGGCAACCCGACCCCCGACTCTACCGCAAGCAGTGACATCTAAGGGAGCATGACGAACTTGCTGCCGGTTGCTCAGGTAAGAATAATATGATCAATCATTGAGGTCGCTAGCTAACCACATAGAATAGAATAGAATACTCTGTATTATGTACACCATATAAATTACAGTCATAAATATAGAAATTTTACAAAGGGTGACACAATGGGCGGAACCAACCATCAACAACCAATGCAATCAACTCATTAGAAAACATTGAAATGAGTTAATTGTGTCAATAATAAAATAAAATAAAAATTAAACTGATTTGACTTAGTCCGAAATAAAGTTTTATTATTATTATTATTATTATTATACCGTCAAATAAAAAATAAAATAAAAAACAATCATATAATGAACTCATATAACCTGCCAGTAAGCTAATTCTGGAGAAAGAACATAAACATTGTCTTGAGTTAATCAGGGCGACCAACTATTCTTATCGTTTAAGTAGTCGTTGATAGAATAGTATGCCTTTGAACAAAGGTTGGATTTTACTTGAGCATTAAAACGCAAATCTAGCAAAAAAGAGGGTAGCTTGTTATAAAAGGCTATACCAAGCCCAACAAATTAGTTATGAACCTTATGAAGCCGGTGAAAGGGAGCACGTAGTTTTTCCTTATTTCTGGTGTTAACATTGTGAATATCACTGTTTTTAGTATACAATACAAGTGTATATTTTGCCTAATATATAATATAAGATATTGGTAAAGATGAATTGTGATGCAACCGTGAGAATACCAATATCTTTAAAAAAACTCTTAAAGAAACTTTAGCACCTAGCTGGTAAATTGCTTGTACAGCTCGTTTTTGAAGAACAAATATATTTTAAAAGATAATATTATGTACCTATAGACGCCAGCACATGAAGCTACTACAATCTGTCAAATTTATTTACTAGATTTTCAACTTTATCGCTAAAGTATAAGGTTCAAAGTTGTTTGGGGAAATTTGACAGCATCGGGTAGCTTGATGAGCTGTCGTCTGTACAATTCCATACCAACAACGACCAGCATCAGTGACTGCTAAGCTAACGATCAGTAAGTTGTCTATATTTGTCGCCAAAAGTGTTTTCTACCTTCCCATTCCTATATCTAGATTCATTTTTTCCTCCATCCTTTCCTATAGGATGGTAGGGATCCTGCTTTTCTGTCTCTACAGCTCTTTTTCCCGATTACACATCATAACTAATTGAAAGTTTTGACTGCCATTTAACAAAGGGCATGCCTACGATTTGTATCCGTGTGTATTGGTGTCACATTTATTGGGTCAGTGGTCTAAGGGCCTGACGTGTCTCGTCGCACGCACGGCATGGATTACACCTTCCGACAGCTTGACACCGTTACTCATTATAAAGTGGTCACTCCTTGTTGTGACAGTTACTTGCAGACTTCGATATGTATCATAGGCAAATAAAGTCCTCCTGACCGAATTTCGGCCATGGCGACCAATCTCAAGCGCAGACTATCCGTCGGCGCGGGAGTTATTGTCTCGTGCACAAGTACACACTTGTGAACTATAATAACTCCGACGCATATCCGCGCACACGCGCAGATACAGGTACACTCTCTCTTCCCTCACTCTCATTGTCCAATGGGACGGCTATGTGACACGACCGGAGCAAGATCAGCCGCAGGGCCAACGGCTTAACGTGCTTTCCGAGGCACGAGGCACGCTCAGCAGTCGCGCCTTGCGAACACGAGAGCAACGGGGCAGTTCGGTGTCACGATAGGTACTTCGATATCGAACACCCTATTGTATTTTGTAATTCTTCAAACACGCTAGCACAGAAAATCAATCAATCTCAATCTGTAGATATTATCATAATAAAGTAATTTATACATACACTGTGACACATTAGCATTACGTTACAATAAAACATGTTATTGAATGCAGACATTAAATCTTACTGCAGTTATACAGCTCCCTATTTTAGTTACGTTGTAAATATGACAAGTGAAATGAAAGCCGCAAACGGGAGACAGGAAAAAAATAGCAATATCGGATAAGAATCCTTGTTATGAGGATCGATTCGAGACAAATTACTAGAGTTGAGCAATCCATGACAAAAACACGGCCTTCGATCGACTTCTCGCAGAAAATGCCAACCGAGCACGTAAAGTGATTGAGAAAAACTCCGTAATATTGTCAGTTATTTTACAATTGTATTACACTCAAATTGGTTGCCACAAGCGTATGTTTCCGTTCACGAAGATCTTTGTGAAATCGTTGTAAATATTACAGTGATGTTTGCAAATGTTATAGTAAACAGTGTTACTAACGATCTTATAAACACGCTGAAAGATATGGTTCAATAAATCAAACGTATTGTGAAAACACTGTACAAACATTCGGTTATTATTTCAGATGGTCAAAAGAGTTAAAAATAGATAGTTTCAAAGTAGTGTAGGGTACCCTATTGTACTCTTTGACTACTTTGATAGCTGAAAAATATTTCAGAAGAATATTTCATCAGTACAGTGTCGTTAGCAAATTTATATAAAAAAATTGTATCGAGTACTTTAGTTCTTATGCTTAAACTTTCAGCATTTTTAGGAGAATACTCCGTTTACATATTCGTTTATAGATTATCGCCATAAACCACAGTTGAACTTGGAAAGCTTTGAAATAAGTGCTACAATTTATATTTCTCAACCTTTTTATGAGAATGCGATTTACGACAATGTTAAGTGGCTAGACGAAGTGTTCCGATGATCTCAGATAATGCAGCTTCAAGGACTATCGTATAACCACAGCATCCACTCATCCACCTATAAAAAGATCAATAAAACGTTCCCGATAGATTGTCGTAAACTAAAAATATGGTTCACCTTCGGATTTAATAGAGAACTATTTGAAAATTGTTGGGAATTATGAAGACTGTAGTAAGTTTTATCAGTCTTTTATTTCGACACATAAAAACAGCGTAAAGTTTTGATTTCGCGGGTTAGTGGCTTTATTTTAGCCGAACTAGCTCTATCGGCGAAACAATAAAACAACTCTATCGACGAAACCATACGACAAGTAGGTAGGTATGGAAAGTCTCGTTTGAAACTTTCATGCAAAATTTTGACAGTTGTTATACAATTGTTAAGTATATATACAGTTATATATATACAGTTGTTATACAAATGATGATTTACTTTACCTATTTACAAAAATCAATCTTTAATCGATTCTGTAATAATCGATATATCGTGGGTACATATTTAATTTTAAAAAAATCAAAACTAACCACAATCTTTAATATTTTACTTGTTGTTTGCCCTTTAGTAAAGACGGACGTATAACCTACTTAGTGACTTTTAATTGGCTAGCCTAATACGAGTATGCAGTTATAAAAAGCCCATAACTCGTTTTATTTAAGTGTTAGATCAGATTTCCTATACGCAGTTTATGAACATCATGTTTGTTGTAGTTACACATGCACGTCTTCAAAATGCTGGAAGACGAGAAGAATCTGTTGTATTTGACACAGATATTACAGTTCCAAGTCAAAGCCAGCATGACACAGAGCTGGCCCAGTTTCGCCGGAGACTTCAGACGGCACGAGCATCGAGATGCAGCGCTTGCGTCCGACATACAGCCTTGGCCAAAAGTATTAGGCACCCTACAAATGATTGCATTACACACATTTGGTATGAAAAATAAAACGAATTTTGCTGTCTATGTTTATATATTTATTAAAGCAATAAAACATATTAATATTTAGTGGATCCACCCTTCGCTTTTATCACCGCAGCAATCCTTTGGGGCATACTGCGTACGAGCTTTGTGCACTCATCAGGACTTATGGCATCCCACTCACTTGTTAAGGCATTTTTTAACGCTGCCTTTGATGTAATGCTATGCTCCTGTATCTTGCGCTTCAGTATACCCCAAAGATGCTCGATGGGGTTCAGATCTGGAGACTGCGCCGGCCAGTCCAGCAAGACAATGCTCTTATTTCTAAACCAAGCCATCGTGGTCGCCGATTTATGACATGGAGCATTATCTTGCTGGAATTTGACGCCGTCTAAGTTGGTGCCACCGAAAATACGCACCAACGAAGGCATCAACACAGTTTCTAGCACATTGATATACTTTTCACTGTTCATGCGGCCTTCGCAAACAAACATTTCGCCAACCCCATCGGCAGCCATGCAGCCCCAGATCATAATGCTGCCGCCTCCGTGTTTGACGGTAGGTACCACACAATATGGATGGTATTCCTCGCCGACACGCCGCCTCACAAACGTCACACCCGGCGTTCCGAATACCTAAAAACATTTAAAAAAAAACACCCATGTAGATTGGTTGTAATTCTTACAAAAGTTAATGAACTAATTAGTAAATGTTGTTGTTGTTTTATACCGATGATATAAAAACTTACCTCAAAGTTCGATTCGTCGGACCATACAACATTGGACCAATCTTCTTCGGTATAATGTTGGTGTCGTAGAGCCCATTCTAAGCGGATCTTTTTGTTATTCTCGGATAACAGAGGCTTCTTCCTGGCTTTACAGCCTCTTAAGCCCGCTTCTGTGAGTCTTCTTCTTGCCGTTCGAGAACTAATCGGCTTTCCAATGTTCTCCGATAGAGCCGCAGCGAGTTCAGAAGAAGTTTTTTTGCGGTCCTTGCGAGAGTCACGAATCAGTTTTCTGTCCTGACGCTCAGTAGTGACACGTTTTCTGCCCGTTTTCACTCTGTTTGTGTGAGAACCAGTCTCCGCGAACCTTTTAAGAGCAGATTGCACCGCACATCGAGAACATTTTACCAACTTGGCGATCTCTACCTGGGATTTGCCCTCTTCGTGTAGAATCTGGATTTTTATCCGTTTTTCTATACAAAGTTCACTTTGTTTAGGCATTTCGTAAAATAGACAGCCTCTACTTGACAAATAAATAACACACACTAGCTTCTTGACACCATGAACAGCGAAAGAAGACTGAGAAAAAAAAAGAAATATTTGTCATTAAATGCCATTTCCCACTAATTGCGGACCAGGTGTTTTATGGCACGTCAAAATTCCTTATTTATGGTTTTAAATAACATTTGTATTCACCTCATGGGCTATTGTTTAACAGATAGCTTTGTTTTTGCTATACTTTATTAGTAGCACGTGTTTTATGGGGGTGCCTAATACTTTTGGCCAAGGCTGTATCTAAGTGTGTCATGTCGAACGTCCGCGACTTTGTAAGGCGACCCCCGCGGGATGCTCCTCTTCCGCTGTCACGCACACCGCTGCTCCGCGGCTACTGGATACCACTTAGAGGTTGATCTTCTGACTATTAATTAGGCGGCTCTTTGATGATTTGGGCTAAGATGTTATAAAATATGGTTGAGTCTGAGAGCAATTGTTCGATATTGTGTGTTCCGAGCCCCAAGCTACAGACTAACTGTCTAGTTCAGGGCTCACTCGTAGCATGTTGTAACCCAGCTGTAGGTAGTGGTTTAAGCTACTCATGTCGTCCCAACTTTAGTGCCAACGTTAGCCTGTGAACCTGCTTACTGTATTACCTGTACAGTACAAAATATTTCCATTCTATCTTGCTGAAAGTTGTGAATTCAATTGCTTGGGTTTTACTTTTAAGAGTGGGAATTGAGTATGAGTATAGAGTAGAACAATTTTGGTTTAGCATAAAAATTTGGCGCCCTACAAATAGCGCAAAGAAAAATGCCTTCCTTATGACATTGCCTGGGCTTTCCTTACGTAGGTAAATACCCGTCGCTGATGTAATAAGTACCTAACTAGTAACTACCTAAGTAGAAGCTGCTGTTTTGCAACTGACACAAAAGTGGGACAAAAACTTTACCTCTTATTAGATAAGAGCCGACAACATATTTCACGTTCACGTGTAAAAGCATCCAGTTGTACGGTTTAGTGACACTTGCTATCTAATCTCGACAAGCCCTTGCCCCAGGCCGCCGGCGGCGGCGTGGCGGTGGTGGCGGTGTGACCGGCTTCGTACGAACGCGGCGACTTAGACGGAACCAACTTGAACGGTGATAAGCTTAGGATTTATACGATGTTGCGATACTTATGACAGTACAGTAGGAATGTAGATGACAACATAAACGAGGCTCGAGTAGTTGTGAGAAATAGTTTTCGAAATGTCATAGACAACAATTTTATTATGGGCTTGGTTTGGGCTCTTGCGTTTGTCTACGTAATGCTATGTGTCGTACACTTACCTAGGTGAAACTGTTGTATACCAACAGTGTAGGATAGAGTGTAGACCTTTCATTGGCGTTGAGAATGTTGAGATTTAACATTTTGATTGTGACTTTTTAGATTATAAAACTCTTGAAAAATATTAAAATGTTTTTTTTTTATGCAGTTCGTAAGAAAACATTATTTTTCGGTCACTTTTCCGATTCCTGCACGGATATTACGATCCTGGTCACGTGAATCGGCTTCACATCAGTGGACATGGTCATCCTTTGTGTAAAATAATTGTCTTCAGAATGCGCTTAGTGGTTCAGGTAATAAGCATTATAAGCTAAAAAGTTTATCAGAGTCCAACGGACACAGAATTTACTAAACGTAAGTTTTATCTTTTCACTAACTGGTGTCTACTGAATGAATTGGGAGCTCTGGCAGGTACAATATTACTTTGCATACTACATCTGACTTTAAGATGCCTAGTAGAGTGAGTTAATAATTACAGGTAGGTAGTAAGTACTGGCTACTTCTGGTTCAGATAAAGTTAAACTTGTTAAAATACACGCACGTGACACGTTGTGGTGTAGGATGGAGTGGTCACCTTGGTCAACGGTAAACAGTTATAGTACAGTCTCCAGCACATCGAGCTACTACAATCTGTCAAACGTCTTTAATAGATTTTCATCTTTATTGCTGAAGCATTAGGTTCAAGGTTGATTGGGAATAGTTTCGGGTAGCTTGATGTGTTGGCGTCTGTACAAGAGAAAAAATACTTTCTGATAGTTGATTTTAAACATGCTGTTCATTTTGTTCTATCACTCAGTCTTTCTCAGAAAAAGCAATAAAACTTGCAACACTAAACGATGGCGGATTGTGGTCTAATTTATTTGCAATAACGGTAAGAAATAATAGCCCACTTGGGTTTATGAAACTTTTTGTTCGATCTTATAGTTTACCAACCGTTAACTCACTTATTTGGTGAAATAGGTATGTGGACTGAAACTGAAGTTAATCGTCGGTTGCAGGTAAGAAGTAGACGAGACATACAAAGTAGATATTTAGGCCTCTTCGTGTTATTTCTTCAAGAGGACAATCTGAGGGGTGTTACAATACACCGAAAAAGCATTCATTGACGCCGAATCCCTTGTTCATAAACTATAAACTAAATTTAAGTTCAGTGCATCTTTTTCTTTCTATTTCATTAAGAAAAGGAAAGAAGATAGGTAAATATTAGTTTAGTCCTGTCAAATTAAGATACTCCAATGACAAGTTTAGACGTGATTAAAAAAGTGGCTACAAAAATCATAGACATATATATATGGACTGGAAATACCTACGAAAAAAGGGTGCCTACCTACAACTCATATTGTCTCAAAAAATGGCTGCCATTGCTAGGGTTGTATCAATTTAGGAACATTGGTGTTACTATTACGAGTATCGATACTAAATACGAGTCGTACTAGTTATCACGTTTGGTCCATAATATAGTATACTAACTTATAGTCCGTTCTAACTAAGGTTGCCTACTTTATAGTAACGTATCCTAGTTTATTTTCGATAAACATACTTTATAATTTTGCATAAAAATACAGTATGCGAAAATACTTTATTTCTAATCTTTTGTTATGCGCAAAAGACTCATATGAACTATTTATCGATAGGTACAGACGCCAGCACATCAAGCTACCCGAAACTGTCAAATTATCGCAATCAACTTTCTTCCCTGAAAATAAAATTAATGCCAAGTGTTTTTTCGGCACAGAATTAAAAACACTTTTTAATTGCATCACGTTTACGTATTAAAGTGAAGGAAAACAGCGTGAAGAGATATGTATCCATATGCCCAAAAACAGGTGCTTTCGCATATTATACCTTTATTATTATACCTATTAGGTATACCTTATAATATGTATGTATTTAGAAATATATATGTATGTTTATCAGCTGTCTTAGTACTCATAGCACAAGCTCTGCTTAGTTTGGGACTAGATGGCGTTGTGTGAAAGTTGTGGAATATGATTTATTTATTTATTATTATTTTTATATATGTAATTAATATATATCTATTTATTTATTTCAGGCCAAACGGCCAGGCTATTATTAATCAATCATTTTAATACACATTTACCAAAAATGCTGTGGGAACAGAGTTATCATGTAATCTCATTACATCAAGTGTTCTATTGAAACAGCTTTCTTCAAAGTGAAGTGAACAGAGGTACCATTCTTTATGTCGGGGATTAATATTTTCTTCACCAATAGCCTCTAACCACTTTTTCTTTAGTCCTTCCTTTTTAGGAAACCTATAAAAAGTGCAAGTATTTTTATCAATAAATAATTTTGGTTACAGCTATATTATATTAGCATATGAAACTAAAATCAATAGGAAACGTCAGAAGCTATGTGCACGGTTCCAATTGGTGGTTTCTATGGAGAAGAGTCGGCAAGAAACTCCACGGTTACTCAAAATAATTGGCTTTTACAATGTTAATAGGTAGGGGAGGACAGTGTAGGCCTGTCAACAAGTACCAGGTACTTAAAAAAATAGAAGACATTGTAAAAGCCAATTGTTTTTAAAAGAGTAACCGTGGAGTTTCTCGCTGGTTCTTCTGCATAGGAAACCACCATTTGGAACCGTGCATCTAGCTTCTGACGTTTCATAAGTGCCCATGTAGGTTTATGTGAAAGAAAATATTTTGATTTTGGTGCTGTGAACCACGGGCCGGACCTAGCAAGGTCAATCGGAGCTAATAAGACGCAGGACTATTTATGTTAACATAGCAGAATATACCGATATCGTTCCAGCGGAGGAACTAGTTCCGGAAACTATTAGGCAACGGTACAACACTATTCTATTATGACATATTATTGTAAGCAAACGAATGAATTAACAAAATAATAAAAAGGTCTGTTATACGGAAATTCACCCAAATATCAATACTTTAGCCATAAATTCATGATCGCGTTACAATTATATCATCGAATGTCTATTATTGTATGTGTTATTGCATGAAAACCGGCTACTAACCTGTGCAAAGAAAGTTCAGGTTGATTTTCATTCTTCCTTGCACCACACTTCACAATACAACACACAGGCATGTTGAATTGCTGTTTTTCAACATTTACATGCAGTTTTAAAGGTAAAGTCCTCGTAATTTTCTCGTAAATCTCAATAATACAAAAAATAAACAACCATTTGACAGCTGAACTACCACGAAACTTGGCGACAAAGATGGCTGCTCTGGCACCTACCTACAACCGTGTATAGAATAACAGGGCATCTCCTGTTATATCCCATCTCAATGACAAAAATACGTCAATTTACGTCAGGCGCTGACTAATTTGACAGGATTAAACTAATACATATTTATCTTCTGTTCTTTTCTTAATGAAATAGACAGAAAATGATGAACTGAACTTAAATTTAGTTTCGTTTGTGAACAAGAGAATGGGCGCCAGTGCGTACCTATTGGCGTTATTTCATTTTTTCAAGCATATGAAGTAATGTATTAGGAATTTACTTCAAAATCCTTCAGATTGTGATTGAAAATGTGTTACGCAATGACGGTATTCATGAAAATTCACGCCACCAGTTGGCGCCACTTTGACAAGAGGTCTTCCAATTCGAAAATGAATATAAAATATGTATAATTTATGATGACGGTCATTATTCGTTTCATTCATTCATTCATTCATTCATAATTCAGTCACGACTAAAGAAAATATACTTAGTCACTTTGACATTTTTGACAGGTGCCCGGTCCAGACGGTTCGGTGCAGACACCTAGTGAACATCTTTTCAGAAAACTCTCATTGGGAGCACAAATTCCATTAAACTTTAGAGTAACTATAATCCTATGGAAAAGCTGAAATCTTCGAATGACGACGTAGAACAATGACGTCCGCGTCGTCTGATACGAATCACCAGGTCGTGGCGTATCAAATGTATCAATCAGCTCGCAACATAAGTAGCTCTTATTTACACCTGGCCCGTTCAACCATAATATATGGGCCATAATATATGACCAATATTAATCACCATGATTTGCTCCCACTACGCACTCTACCATATCTATGTTACATATCAGGTGTATCTCCTTTTAACATAGTATGTCTTTTTTAAATCGTTATTTCAAAAATGGTAACGTTCGAGATATGCGAAAGTGAGCTTTTCCGTAAGTATGTTTGATACATTTTGTCGATAGTATTTTCAATATTTGACAGGAAGGCAGCCAATATTGATGTGTTTTTCGCCCATTCATTCTAATTCCAAACATCGCCTGAGAATCTTACAGAAAAACGAAATTTACACTTTGTGGCACCCTATTAGAACTTAGTCCCGTAAACATCCGCATCACGTACGCAGCACGCGAAAGTAATGTCTGTTGGAGTATGTATCGGCAGTGAGCAGCTATCGGCGTCATCAACAAGTGCCGGCAGAGCACGCTCCAGTGGGCTCGCAGGCGTGGCGGTCACTCGGGACCGTTCGGCGGGACCCATGGACCGTGACCGATCAGACCGAAGTGCGAACAAATGGAGAAGTAGGTACATAGTTCAACTGACCCAATTTGTAAATGAGCAGCAGGGAGAAACTTTCGACACTGAAAGTTAGATGATCACCAACCAGTTGTCATTAGACTTAATAGACACAGATAAAGTAGCACGTGTTGCTCATATTGTGTAGCAGTGTATGGTTTGACGAGAAAACGGCGACTACCGCGCGTTTGTGGCAAAGATACGCTGTTCAACAAACAACGATCAGCGACTACTCTGCGTTTCATAACCAATAATAATATTGACTCAAGCTACGCGATCACGCCGTCTCGCTGTCCACAGAAATATGCCAATGAATCATTCAGGAGCAGCGCCTTCCAACCGTGACTTTGATTGGATTCAACGTGATATGATCATCTGTCATTATAACAGAGAATTTAAGACAGTGCAACGGGATGGGTAATACAGAAATGGTGATGAACGTTTCGTTTAAGTTAGCATATTCAAAACTATTCGGTTCTGCACTTTTGCCTCTATAGGGTGTGGCGTAATAGTGGTTAACCGTTAAGGATTTGATATACCAGATAATTTACTATAATATTTTATTTTTTGTTTTTTATTTACGAAATTTCTACCTTTTGTTACAAATTTGGTTGGAGTTTCAACAAAAACCATTATTTTTTTATTTTGATTTCTGTTAATTACTGCTGAATACTAGAGCTAATCGTGTTAAATAATGGTTTTTTATGTAAATTTAGAGCTTTTGAAGAAAACGACAGTTCTTCTCTATTTTAACCCTAATTTTTAACGTATCGTGCAAATTCAAGAGCGATTTTTTTAATGTACTACTAAAATGGTTAAAATTGTAATATGTTATAATAATTATCTGGTATATCGAACCCTTAACGGTTAACCACTGTTACGCCACACCCTATAGAGGCAGAAGTGCAGAACCGAATAGTTTTGAATATGCTAACTAATGCCAATAAAAGCATTTTTATTTCTTTCCTTAACGGTGGACCACTATTTACGCTACATCCTGTATTTGTTTTGTAGGCCTTGCCTAGCCTTCGTGTATTGACTTTGGTGAGATATAGTTAAAGTTATCTTCTTCAAATGCGAATTGTTTACATTGCAAATTAACCAAAAATGTTACTCACTTAGATATTTCTTTCCTTCCATAATGGACTAAGTATTTGAACCTAAGTAAGTATAAGAAGCAACCCAAGACATGGGGCACGTTGACCTTCAGACGAGAGGTTATCGAACCGAGCCACCCTTTGCGGAGGGTTGCGAGTCGGGGCAGGTGGGACCCCAAGTTTCGAAACTAGGTCATCAGCCGTTAAGAATTTGATTTGATATTAATATCAACATAAATAAATCGTAAAATAATTCATATTTCGGTTTTGCGAAATAGCGATAATCCTATTTGCCTTCGATTATCTCTGTTTACTGTTTCAACACTCAACAAGTCTTTTTTGTTAGGCCTTAGGTGCATAAACCAATGAAAAAGTCTGCCCATGTCTGCAAATCCAATCTTATAACTATTTTCCAACAGTTCCTACAAACTGCGTCAAAATCAAAATCATAAGTCATTTATTGAAACTAGGCTGAGAATCAGCACTTTTCGAATGTCAAAATTACAAAGGACAGTCCCCGGCGCGCCCGCCCTTCACCACTTCCTAGTGCTTTCGCAAAGAAAACGCAACTGTTACTGACCCACCGTGGGCACAGTTAGAATCTACTGTTTGTCATTGATTGTGTTATTCTTTAGAGCAACAAAATATGTTTAGTCATTCCTTTTCTTTAATTTAATTTTCAATTTAATGTTTATTTTCATGTAATGTTTTTTTTAGCCTACATGTACTCTATGTAATATTACAAAACTTGAAATATGTAAGAGCTGAGCACACCTGTAAGTGAAAAATTCATTCTAGATTATACGTTTAATTGTTACAGTACCCCAAAAAATGTATTAGTGAATAGGTCGTTGGAGTGCCATAATTAAACAAATAAAAGAAAAGACACCAGCCAACCACCACAAGAAAACGACCAGTCGTCACAGAAAAGTTCACATTTTTCTACCAACGGTATTTCTTTCGATTCTCAATCACACAAACAGCTTATTCATCCGTCAGCTACGCACACCGGTTACGTCAGCAGCGGGAACACAACAGGTGCAAACTTTAACGCTATTGTAGTCATGTCCATCAACAAAAGACGTGCCTATGCAGACGACCATACATTTTATATAGAACCCCTTTACATTGCACGGCGCGACACGTCGCTACCCGCTGAATAGCCGCGTCCGGCCTGCCCACAGCTGCTCGCAGGGACATAATGCTTCATTCAACACCATTATATCTGAACGCACAATACCTACGACCATACTGGTACCTATAGGTGCTCTACGGAGCAGGCTATGGCAATCAGATAGGTGTGGGCTTGCAAACTTTTATTTATTTTGTGATACGGTGGCCTGTTTGCGAAGTTTGCTCGCAGAAACGTCGGTGTGGTTTGTGTCGCAAGTTCGCAACTCGCAATCGCTATGGTTTCACGAATAAAATGATAGTGTACAATTTGTACATACATACAAAAATCGTTAGTAAGTAGGTGTTCAATAGTTCTATTGAAACGAGAGATCTGTACAGAAAATGTAAAGTTTTCTGTGAGGGTAACTAATCCATTCTTTTCACAACTAATTTATAAACGCACATAACAATGTCATACAACTCACGACTATTTACTGAAAAATAACTGACATTGAAGAATTACATAATATACTTAAAAGAAAATTACGACATCTTCACGTACCGGTTCAATTATCACGTAAAGCGACAATTCTTATACTTACCTATTAGCAATTCAACTCATTGAACATTTAAATGTACCTAGCACACCACGGTAAACATACTCAAGATTTGGCGATACTTCGCTTATTAGTGAAACACGAATTCACACTTCTGAATTTTAATAACATTGGAGTCGAGACCTTTTTGGGGATTCATGAATTGTCTGATTGATTATGCTTCACAGTATTACCTGTTTTCGTTGTTGTTATTATCATTATTACTCACTTTAATTGGACAAGAAAGCATGATTATGAGTTGTAATCGATATGAATGAGCTAATAAATCGTGGTGCATGTTACGCGGAACTGCGGGCGCGGCTCGAAACAAAGCCAATGAATTATGCAGTAGGATGCGCTTGCGCACCGCGCGCCGATACGCACCGATACTATACTGGAACCAATTGTATTAGTTCGGGGGTGAGATGTATCATGCCCGGTGTGTACTGATAAATGGCTTATAACACTTCATTTGGCATTGCTCTATCTAGTACGAGTAATAGGCACGCTAAGTAATTGGATTGGATTGGCTGAGTGTTTGGTCCAAATAAAGGAGGTATTTGTTCACTTACATAATATTGTGTGTCCCAGACAGTCTGCAGGTCCGGTTCCAACCGGGGGCAGACGCTGAATACTAAAATGTATAAGTGGGCAGATGATGTTGCATTAAGACTGGAAGATGATTAGTTAATCACCTGTTGCGGAGGTCACAGCCTCAGAGTTGCTGGCGACAGATCATTGCGTTAGCTGATGATTTCAGACAATGGAGGAAATCCTGTTTACTGGAATGAGCCGCATTACCTAAAGTGGCGTTTAATGTGGTGTCTTGCTGCGCCAACCTACTTCAAATTCTTCACCTGACACCCGCTGCCTTACGAACGATCTACCTATAGGCGTAATCGGACTCGTTGGCTGGTGGTGATGAGGCTGTTCGACCACTAAACACCGATGCATGCTGACTATAAAACTACAGACGACTGATAGGTATCATAAAAAAAGATCCCATCTTTCATAATTACTGGATGATTTTTTTTTTCAAATTTTTACAGGGTGTTCTATTCATGAATATGAACAACTTTCACTATTGGACCAACTCTGAAATCACGAAAACAAAATAAAAAAAAATCACAAAATCAGCTGTTTAATACAAAAGTTCAATACCTACTTGACCAAAATGTATGAAACAGCTGTTTTTTTTTTTCGTGATCTCGGAGTTGTTGGTTCCATAGTGAAAGTTATTCATATTCATGGGTGGAACACTCTGTAAAAATTTGGAGCCGGTAAAAAAAGCATGCTGTATACATATACAACGTGTAACGTTAAATGCGCAAAACCTGAAAATAGTTTGATCAGAATAACGAGCAGAATTAATTGAACCACTTTTTAATATAGGTCACATTTTTCAAAAAATCTTCATTAAAAACGTTGCCGTGTCTATTTATTAATAGGTCAGGCTGGCCAATGTCAGCGCGGCGCAGCGGCCCGGTGACGACTCCTCCCTCAGTAAAGCGTCGTCGCAGACGCAAGAAACGATCAGAATGGACAGTAAAACTAAAACGGCACATAAAACCTTTAAAATTTTTTTAATTACTTAGTTTCTCTCTGAAATAGGTCAATTGAATTAAAAATCAGTTGGGGTGTCTGAGGTTTTGCGCATTTAACGTTACACGTTGTATATAGGTACTATTATTCGTCATGAATACTTAGGAAATAGTTTTAAAGAATAATTTTAGACTTCCAGACTTCCAGTTTGATAGGAAACGCATTGTTGGATTGACGTGACGTGAATTTGATATGACTTCGTAGGTATGCAGTGTGAAGTCATTCCAGGAATCGTAAGGAGGATTCGTGATTTATATGGAGACAGTGGGCAATAGAGCAGACGCAAGCGAAATAGCTTAAAAGTTCACAAAAATCGATTTTTCGATTAAAACATGTGAGGAAAAGTGGTTTGAAATCGCCAACGCGTAGTGAACATGCGTACCGTGAATATCGGGAATCTTTTCTCCTCCGTAAAAATACAGAAAGAAAGATGAAAACTAAAAGTTAAGCCAGTCACAGGGCTACTATAGTAATGAGTACTTAATAATATTGAAAATATTTTTAGGACTAACTTCAGCTATTAGCAACTATCGAGCTATTAATATCAGTATGATGAGACGCCACCTAATTAGCACACAATAGGCAAAGAAAAACTGGCGTTTGGCCTGTGGGGCAACTGCGCGGGCGCCGCAGTAGCTGCCATGATTGACTAGACAACTTTCTCACGAGCCTGTCGTGGCAGGTACTAGGCATTGTTGTTACTTCATTGTTAACTGGGTCTGCCCTATTATGTGCCAGCTATCCGTTAATGATCAGTGCGGTGTGCGTTTTGAATTGATTATAGCTAAATTGTAATAGAAACATCAACGTTGTATTATGTATGATGGAGGATACGATTTTGTTCTTTGAGAAGACAAAAGAAATACAGCCATGCGATTCTGTAACCATCTCACCGTGAAAACTTGGGTGAAGTGAGCGTGGAGTGAGCTGTCATTCGCTAGGGATTAAAACTATTAAGTGCTCACTTCACTTATGATTTCACGGTGAGATTTTGAAAGAATCGACCGGCAATTGCTGGGACAGTCACACTCATAGGCAGTAAGAAGTATCCTCAGCTAACTTGCAGGTGTTTAAAGTCAGCCTAGTATCTTAACAAAGTAAGGTAGTTTTTGTGGGCAGAAATAACTCTAATATTAGAATAGGCAGGGTTTCCTGTAAGTAACAAAAAGTATTTTGATTGGGGGATTAAAATGAAATAAATGGATTTGCTTATTTTATTGAATGTGTTAGTGACGTCAATGAGTAACCCCGTTCTTGGCATCAACATACACTAGTCACTGGGAATGAAAGTCAGTTTCTATGGTAATTACGAACGTTTTTTTTTTTTTGTTTTTGCTGTCGGTTTGGAAAATCCTCATGGAGTCCCTCCGCCCTGTGGGAAGAGCGAAGGGGACTGTCAGACTCTTACTGACTAAAAACCAACCCGTGTTCCTCATATACCCGTGTGTCGGAGGGGCGGGTATCACCGAAGCATTCGTCGCTACCCCCCGACGGGTATTGGCCCGCCAGATGGTCAGGCGAGCCCCGTCACCCACTGTGGCCGACACCCCGGCCGCAGGACTCCACTACGAGGCGCGCGCGGAACACGACGCCGCCACCTCGAGGCCTGCTGCTGGTCGGACGACAAGACGCCCCAAGTCTGCCGTCCGCAGGCCGCGCCCCACGGTGGGCGGAAGTCGGCCACCCTACGACGCCCAGTGCGTCTGCTGCGGGAGGGGAGAGAGGAGGCAGCCTCTCTCTTCCTTTCCGCCGCCTCCTTTGCGAGCATCACGGCCTCGCAAAAGGTGGCGACGGCACTCCACCCTGACTCGCTCCCGACCATGGTAGACACAACAGCCGGAAGCGAGAGGTTTCCCGCAGCACCTACGGCCGCGACCAAGTCACGGCGCTGCTCGGCCCAGGCTGGGCACTCCGCCAACGTATGCAGCGCCGTATCGTCGCGGCAATCACCACAATGCTGGCACTGGGACGTCGGCTCCCCGCCTATGCGACACAGGTACTTCCCGAAACACCCGTGTCCGGTAAGCACCTGCGTCAGCCGGAAGCTGAGGGCGCCGTGGCTCCTATTGAGCCACTCCTCTAGAACGGGCCATACTGCCGCTACAGCGGCATGCCCCGCCGTGGGTTGCGCTAAGCGCGTCTGCCACTCCGCCACTAGGACCTGGCGGAGCTCTGCCCTGCGTGCCTCAACCTGTCGAGGCACCAGGCGCTCGCCCCGCTCGACCGCATGGTAATTACGAACCTACAGTGAGACTTAATTAGGTAGGGTGTTGACTTCTCATTTACTCGGTTATCAATTCGGGAACCACGAATCACTTCTGAATTTTGATGAGTCATTGAACCAAAGAACTTCGTCGTTTTCCTTTGTAGAAGTTATTCTTATTGCTTACCTGCCCATATTATTATGTCGATGTACGATAAGGTAGCTACCTACTAGCCTAACAGTCAGATTTGGCAAATCGCTGCTTAATTAGTAGAGTGCCAATAAAAGGGGCTGATAACGCTAGCTACGGCTAGCTAAACGTGCGCCAACTTGTAAAACTATGTTTTGTTACCCAGCCTCTCCTGTAATTTATTTGAAAATTTCAAATAGGTACCTATGTAGACTCAAGTAGCGTATAAGTACCTACAGTTACTAGGAACTTCTAATAGTGAAAGCAATTCATTAATAGATATACGTCATTACAGTTGACGTCATGGAATTTACCCCGTAGGCTGCAAATATTCTCAGTTTGCCATTCAGTAAGCATCCCCTCGAACTATGACGTATGCAATGTGCCCTAGATGACGTCACATGCATAAAATGGCACCCCTATTATGTTACCTAACCTACCTACCTTCCATCAGTAACAGTAAACAGTCGATGAATGTGTAGAAGTAGAATATAGAATTGCAAATTCGTGAAATTTGCAATTAATGATACTCTTATCATTAATTACGAATTTCACAAGTTTCCAATTGCTGTCCGTATCCCGTATCGAACGTAACTTGTGTCGTTGCTAATTCATGTTACTGAAGTGTAAATTCGTTCGTTATTTTTGCGACAAGGGCTTTACTTAACCCCTACATACCACTAATAATAATAATAATAACCCCACCGCCGTATCTCTACGTTGACGTCGTGGTGGGTGATGAGGAACAGAGCTCCCACCTCATTCTTGCCTTTAATGGCCGGCTTGAGTGGAGATTCGCAAGAGCCAACGTGCTCGAGGGACGGAAGTATTCCAGTAAGCGCTCGTAGGGAAGCGTCTGTGAATATTATATTGTCATTGGCCAGACAGGGGACGTAGTTCTTTCATAGTTATTGGTAACCAGTCCACTTTAGCCACCCAAACCCGTAATCCAAATTTTTATTTTTCTATGTCCTCTAATAGTCCTACACCAACCGGTGGTTATACAGGGATAAATGTCGGTTGGTGCCTCATTTTAATAACATTTCCTAAAGGACCTCTGCAAGTTGGCCTCGGCCCCTCGTACGCCTTCCAAGGGACCGGGACCCCATGGTCCCGAGATATGTAAAAACATAATACGATATTTAATAGATATTGCTATACCAAATACACATAACTTGCAGACAACAATAGCTGAAAAACTGAGCAAATAGGTACATTTCATTAAAAGATGAAGTAGCCCGACTTTGGCATCTTCAAAAAGTTATAATAGTACCAACAGTATTGTCTACAACAGGAGTAATACCGAAACAACTTCACCAAATCACCAGTCTCTTAATTCCCCTCCAAATACCTACCATCTGCTGCAGAAGGCAGCGATACTAAACACATGCAGACTCGTGAGAAAGTTTCTGGAAATTTGAATTAGAAAACCCACATCAAAACACAAATATGCTACCATCTTCTGTGCAATCTTCTGCGCGTGACCGCACTTAATCCTACTGATTAATCACTTGAATATAAAATAAATATCAAAAATAATAATAAAACTTTATTTCAGAGTACAGTCCATAGTTTTGTTAGTATTTTAGTATTAGTAACAATGAAGCGTATAAGGTTAGTAGGTATTGTTAGTATCTTATTAATAGTAAACATTTTAGTGCAAGCTGCGTGAGGCGCGCCGATCCTGGGGAATGTCTACTTGACTGCGTGCAGTCGTATCTACCGCCCCAAGACTAGCGTTGAAAAAAGCAGGGGAAATTCCCGTTTCTTTCCAATTCCGTTGTTTTTTTTTCAATGTTTCATTTGGAACTAGCACGTAAATAGATAAAACTATTATACAACTGACAGCTAGAATACTAGATGCACAACAAGCATCGAATATCCTAAGTTAAATATGTAAGTAAGTACGGATTTGAAAAAAATCCTTTCGAAAAAAATCCGTTTCCCGTTTCTTTAATATTTTTCGGTTTTATTGAAAAAAAAAAAAACATGAAATATATATATGTAGGTACTGGCAAATTTTCTTGAAACTTTCGAATGAAACATTGAAAAAAAACAACGGAATTGGAAAGAAACGGGAATTTTCCCTGCTTTTTTCAACTCTACCCAAGACCGGAGAGTCCCACCTATCAGCCAACTCAGAATGGTGTTGGGGCTGGTGCGAACACGGCGTAGCAAAAATGCGCATCTCTTGGGCATGATGGAAAAACTATCAACGTCCACGTACGCAAACATGCCGGACGCGCTGCAAAACGCGGCAGCCCCATCAACACTCGGAACGTGTTGTTATATTGTGTGCGCAGACCACTGTATGCCCTTTGAATAAGAAATAAGAATGAATAAAATAATGAGCTGAGGCACACTGACTTGCTTGACCTACAGGTCGATGGATGCCGGTTCTATGTGACAGGAGGGGAAGGAATGCTCAAGAACTAATCAAGATTCCCAATTGCTGACATTGGCCATAATATATTTTGGACCACGGCTTGCTATGATATAATAAATGAATAAGATACCTAAGTAGGTATTGATCCGGGCCCGCCAATTAAGTTGATATTTATTAAGTTACTTGAAGTGTTTCACTGTCCTTGACAAACATTTAGGTTATTCTGTCTTGCCTAATTATAATTTCGCTGAAATCCGTCTGGCTTGGTTTCGTGTCGGGTATCAGATATGAAACAGTATGGTCGTTTCAAGGTGTTTGGCTGGTAATGGCGGTTAACTGGCGTGGCGTGTCGATAATCTAAGCGGTTATCGCTGATCAGACGACCGCGGTCTCCGTGAAAATGATGTTGAAGGAGGTAATAGAAATAATATTATAAATTGGACTAAGACTCAGGGTCTCATGGAAAACTTTAATGCGTATCTCGAAGCAATGTATACAAGAATACTTATTCAAGTATCTATACATTGCTTTGATCACTCTAGCCTGTGTGGTAACTAGATTATTTTTTACAGTTTTGACTCTGCAATTTTAAAATCGTCTCATTTAGATAATCAAATCCAGGCAAACTATACTCAATATCTTTATGACATGAATGCTACACTGAGGAACTTAATATGAAAACCCAAATATGGAACTTTTCAAATTTTTATCTCAGTAAACCAGTACGGAAAAAGAGGGGAAAAACCTTTGATATAAGCGACTACCTATACATAATACTCCGTTTTCTAGAGTAACAAAATGTAAGTTCCTGGGTCACTGGGTCACTCATGACCTGAATGATGGTCTGGACATGGAAAGGGAACGCATAGCGATGGCTATCCGAGGTAAATGCTGATCCGCAGATTTGCACGTTGTACGACGCGAGTCAAAATAACCCTTTTCAGAGCATACTGCCAGTCTTTACACGTGCAGTCTGTGGGTTACGTATACGCTGAGGGCGTACAACGCCCTGCGTGTCCAGTATAACAATGTATTCAGGATGCTGTTGGGTCTACCGTCTACCACGCTTATGTAGCGCTTCTGCCGTGTTCAGCGAGTGGCCTCGCTGAACATCCCAGAAGCGGGTTGATGGCTTTCATGCCATTATACAGAAACGGTGCGCTTCCATTCTCGGTAGAATGCGTGCTAGCTCCCACAGCATCCTGAATGTATTGTGTGATAGGTGGGGCAGCCCCATGCTGGCTCTCTGGATGCGGCTGCCTACGTAGGTGTCAGTCGTTGCAGTGTTGTATATGGAGTGTGGTTTTACTAGCTTTAGGTTAAGACGACTTTTACTAGCAACATATTATGCATCATTTAATTTGATCTGAAATTAAATTTATTATTGTTAAATTATTTACTCAACTAACTTAACATCTCAGAGAAGGGAAGATGCAATCATTGGAATTGATTGGATGTATGGTATAGTTATATTTCATTTGCCGAGTGCTGGTATCGTGGACTGTTCCAAAGTGCCTAAGGTCGTAACAAATGAAGGGAGATCGTCCAAAAGTTTAGACGAGCCCATCACGCACGACGCTCAGCAATGGACAAACAACTTGAGAAGGAGGATGTATTGTCCCTATTACTAATTTTAACTCAGATCGCAAGCCCCTATGAAGCCATTTTGAATTGTTGCTAAAGAAATTAGCACAAGTAGAACATCAGTTTAACGCGAACGGAGCGTGTGGAGAATTGTTCCAATTATGGCTTGCCTAACTGGGGAACAGCAATGAATTAACGACGACACGCGACCGAATGGCGGGTATCTCGTCACCCCTTAGCCGCAGGAAGTACCTCTATGTCACTTAAGAGCTAAAACTTACGTACGATTTACCTACACCTACATCTGCCTACAATGCCTTCAACGAGTTGATATTACTGTCATTAGGTATATGACAAGAGAATCAGTGTATGACAAGTTACAGAACATGGCTGGACAAACGAGTAATCAGATATATTAAGTAAATGTTTAAAGGCTCTAAGTCATTCATAAGATTCATGAAAGGGATGTGGTGCCTAGTACCCAATCGTTTACTTAAAACCCCTTGTGACTACTTAAGTACTTTGAGTAAGTTCATCATAACTAGGATCTTCTTTTTGAGTCGATGGTAATTAGATACATGTATTTTGTTAAATGAGTTAGGCCCAGTCGATGGCCACGCCATTCGCGGCATAAGTAGCGTGTTCTAGGTCCTCAGAAGTGCAGGTGTATGGACACTCCAGCATATGATACATGGTTTGGTCAGGAGCACCGTACCTATTACCTCTGCGTATCGGTGGGATCTATAATGCCCGATTTTGTTACATTGTGCTAGCAATCATATAATTTCTAATATTTATGTAATAAACAGTTTCAAACCCTGTTCAGTAATTGAACCTTCTATGCTGTAGATACCAATTTGATAAGTAGGTAGGTACTTAAAGTAGAACCAAAATATTGGACAATGTGGGTCAATGACACATTCCTGTATGTTCTAATGTACCAAACGATGGTTCCGTTGTTTATAGAAATTCAGCTGATGATGTTCAAGTGAGCAGTCAACTTGCAGTATCACTGACGCTTGCTTAGGTTCTAACAAGAATCTAGTAGGATATTTAAAAGGTCTCAACCAAGTCTCTGTTCTTAATGTCCATAGATCTAAAGGATTTCTAAAATAAAAATAAATGCGAGATAATGCACAACAAGTTTCGCAGCTGTTCAAGTAACATTTATAAACCTCTGATTTTTAGGGTTGTATCGTTGTGGAAAATACATATTATAAGGTAAGTAATTCTGATTCTATGTAATACTTAGTTGATTCAGTAAATATATAAGAATAAAATAGTTATAGACACTTGTAATAAATACTTACACGGCTGAGCCGGCGCCGCAGAGATGAAAATCCGTCCCTATTTATTATCCTTAGAGCACAGAAAACGTATTGATTTCCAACGTGCAGTTATGTAAACTCACTCAATAATATATTCTAGTGATTTTAATCCAAAACTAAGTCAATTATTATTCACGGTTCCCGAGACGCGGCCGCGATAACCGTCGTGTGGAAATACGTAAACAAAAGGCTCGCAGCGGACGCAGCACGCATGCGCGCCGAGTCGCGGCCGCCGGCACTGTGCGCATAGATACAGGCTGAGCCGTGTGCGGCGCGGGCCGCTCACATCGCGCGCCTCGCACCGCGCGAGGGACGACGCGGGACTCGGGGGAAATTACAAGGCGTTTTTCTTCAACGAATTTTATTTACAAAATCAGATCAACAAAAATCATAATTTTAAAACAAAATAATGACACAACGTTGTTCACAGATTATTATAGTTTTCAACAAAATCAACATCAATAGCTTAAAGTTTAAGTAAATTACAACTAGAGCAAGGTTATAGCTTAATAAGATAATAATTAGTAATAAGATGAATACATAAAATATATTAATTAATCATTAATTATGAAGAAAAACCCTGAAAGCAAGGTATTTGTATTTCGTTTACTTTTGTACATTCGAATAGTTTTGATCTCTAAAGTAGTATAAGTATATAAGTTATCATTTTTAATTTTATCAATAAACATTCAGACTTATAAAGTTATAATAACATGCCTTTTAATAAAAAAAATATCGCTGAAATTTTAATTTATGTAAAATGAACAGTCTTAAAATTTTATTGCTCTCTATAATTGTTGCCTACAGATTATTACATAATACGAATTTGTTGCCATGTCCGTGGTGGATCAACATTACTGGCCCGCCACGTCCGTGGTGGATCAACATTACTGGCCCGCCACGTCCGTGGTGGATCAACATTACTGGCCCGCCACGTCCGTGGTGGATCAACATTACTGGCCCGCCACGTCCGTGGTGGATCAACATTACTGGCCGGCCACGTCCGTGGTGGATCAACATTACTGGCCCGCCACGTCCGTGGTGGATCAACATTACTGGCCCGCCACGTCCGTGGTGGATCAACATTACTGGCCCGCCACGTCCGTGGTGGATCAACATTACTGGCCCGCCACGTCCGTGGTGGATCAACATTACTGGCCCGCCACGTCCGTGGTGGATCAACATTACTGGCCCGCCACGTCCGCGGTGGATCAACATTACTGGCCAGCCACGTCCGTGGTGGATCAACATTACTGGCCAGCCACGTCCGTGGTGGATCAACATTACTGGCCCGCCACGTCCGTGGTGGATCGACATTACTGGCCCGCCAAATCTGTGGTGGATCAACATTACTGGCCCGCCACATCCGTGGTGGATCAACATTACTGGCCCGCTACGTCCGTGGTGGATCAACATTACTGACCCGCCACGTCTGTGGTGGATCAACATTACTGGCCCGCCACATCCGTGGTGGATCAAAATTACTGGCTCGCCACATCCGTGGTGGATCAACATTACTGGCCCGCCACATCCGTGGTGGATCAACATTACTGGCCCGCCACGTCCGTGGTGGATCAACATTACTGACCCGCCACGTCTGTGGTGGATCAACATTACTGGCCCGCCACATCCGTGGTGGATCAAAATTACTGTTTCGCCACATCCGTGGTGGATCAACATTACTGGCCCGCCACATCCGTGGTGGATCAACATTACTGGCCCGCTACGTTCGTGGTGGATCAACATTACGTGTCACTGACTCTGGCAGGGCCACCATAAGGGATTTTAATTTTGAAAACGCAAAAAATTAGTCGCTAATTAGTCGAAATTAGTCGCCAAATATCAGAATTAGTCGGTCACTGGTTCAAAAGATATAAGGGTTTATAGGTGGCCCTGCTGGAGAGACTCTCCCCAGCAGGGCCAAATTTATATCTCAAAAACTAGGGCACCTAGCGAAGATCTGTTTTCTCCCATATTTAGTCGCCAATTAGTCGGAATTAGTCGCCAAATATCAGAATTAGTCGGTCACTGGTTCAAAAGATATAAGGGTTTATAGGTGGCCCTGCTGGAGAGAGTCTCCCCAGCAGGGCCACATTTATATCTCAAAAACTAGGACACCTAGCGAAGATCTGTTTTCTCCCATATTTAGTCGCTAATTAGACGGAATCAGTCGCCAAGTTACAGATTTAGTCGGTGTGTAATTAAAAAGATATTAAAGAATTCAATTTCCCCATACAGTGGTACAAGCGAGTACAAAATACTTTATGTATTTTCTAGATAGTATCTATGACGTCTTATGGAGGAATGTTTGTTTCGAATTAAATAAATATAAACATAGTCTATAATTTCAACCCACCATAGGAAAGCTGTATTCATTACTTATAAACAAATCAACAAAAATGTACGATGTAATGTGTATGTGTGTGTGTAATGTGTGTATGTGTATGTGTAATTATTTATCCAACACAATGTGCACTTACCACTTAGTCGCTGGCAGATAGATCGCTGCGCTCCGTTTCATTTACGGTAAGTAAGAAAGAGATAGATGCGCGTGTACAGACGAGCTGCTTAGAACGAGTTGCCCGTCACGTAAAGGGTCAGCGCAGACAGAGAGGAATAATCCTCGCACGGTCTCGGGTATTTTCTTTACGGATCGCGTATGTTCGAGCTTGCGCGCGACCTCGCGAGCCTGCAACCGTTCTAGGTTACAGCTACAGTAAACATGCCAGTTTGTCCCGAAAGTTCATCAACGATGGTGGACTGGGATATGATTATAATTGTGCTTTTGGCGGTAGAAGCAGAAATGGAAGAACATGTTAGTAAAATAAGGCGTCAGAAAGTGACGTGTCGTCGAGTAGGTAGGAAGGTATCGATCGGCATCGGTGTTGGTTTCAAGTAGGGTCGTCCAATGAAGAAACACCCATTGAAATTTTTATTGAGAGATATAATCCATATACAGCGTGTAACGGAAAGGGGGTATCAACTCTCAAGGAGGTGAATGTGCTCATGAAACTCAACAACTTTCCCCAAAGAACATAGGTCGAATTATGAAAAAAAAATTTGGCCCTCCCTTACAAAACTGACTACCAGCTGATTGATTTACTATGGGAGGGCCAAATTTTTTTTTCATATTTCGACCTATGTTCTTTGGGGAAAGTTGTTGAGTTTCATGAGCACATTCACCTCCTTCAGGGTTCATACCCCCCTTCCGTTACACGCTGTATAGGTACCTAACTAGACTGACTGACTAGACTGACCCGCGCAACTTCATCTGCGTCACAGAGATATAGAGCCAAAGAAATAATTTTCCCCGTTTTTGCAACATTTTTCATTGAGGCTCCGCTCCTATTGGTCATAACGTGATGTTATATAGCCTACATCACTCAGGGATAATATACCTTTCTAACAGTGAAAAAAATCGGATCAGTTTTACCGGAGATTACCTCAAACATCCAAACTCACAAACTGTATCTGTTCATAATATTGAATAAATAGGTATTTGTAACATTTTCTGAAAGTACAATCATTTTAAGGTAAGTAATAAATCATTTTATATTTCGACAACAGAAGTTTTATTATTCTAACCTAAATTAAGATTAAAATAAAAACTCAACCCGTCCATACCCACAACACAACACTCACAATCACCTCAAAATACACACAAACACAACACACATCAAACGAACTTTTTGAAAATTCATTTTTATAAAATAAAATTTGATTACAATTGACAATACGTTTTCAACGTTTTAGTATTTTAAACATTTTAATAAAGGTACGATATTTTTTTATTATTCTAACGTTAATTAGAGGTTAACATTGTAAAATTTGTAAACTGGTAAAACAGTTGCATGCGACTGTACATCTTGACACCAAATAGACCAAGAGCAAGGTTTAATGTTTTCAAAGAAGTTTAAGCCACTCTAAACTAGTAATTAAAAACATAAAAACATGAATTTAATTGAGAATTTATCTCTCTCGGACATTTCTAAAGACTTTAGACCAATAAAACTAAAAGTATATTACTCATATTAATAGAAATATTAGGTCATCCCACTTCCAGTGTCATATTTTTTATTTCCAATATTTATGTATTGCGCAATGGTATGCAATAGTTAATACATGTGTTGTCTTGTACAGACGCCAGCACATCAAGCTACTACAATCTGTCAGATTTCTTTATTAGATTTTCAACTTTATCGCTAAAACATAAGGTTCAAAGTTGATTGGGAAAATCTGACAGTTTCGGGTAGCTTGATGTGCTGGCGTCTGTACAATCATGTTAGTTTAATTTGGTGTGTTGTATTGTCAAGACGTGCATTGATTTAAAATGGAAGATTTAAAAAAATCTATTAAAGTAGTGGAGCAACGTATATTTCTAAAGTTTTGTGCTTTACTCAACTACTCTGGAGGAGTTGCGCACGACTTACTGGTAAAGTGTGTTGGTCGTAACGCCTTAAATAAAAGAACCGTACTGCGATAGCTTGAAATGTACAAACAAGGAAGAACCACAGCTGAAGATGAGCCGCGAGCACCTCGATCATTATCATCGACTAGATTAGAAGCAAGGGACAAAATCAAGGAAGCACTTCGTCAGTCACGTAGGGTCAGTGTCAGTGATCTCTCCACTCAACTTAACATTCCTCATTCCACTATACATAGAGTACTCACGGAGGATTTATGTCTGGTCAATCAAAGTGCAGTGTGGGTGCCCCACACGGATCAGAAGGAGTTTCGTTATGAAACTGCGCGTAGCCATTTATCGTGGTATCGCCGTAAGAAAAATATACTTAATAGATTCATATGCCTTGACGAAACTTGGGTCGAATTTTATACTCCTCGTCAAAGACATGTCACGATGTTGGGTGGAACCGGGCACTTCAGCTGAACATTTACCACGTGCAGAGCTACATGAACGAAAAATACTACTAATAGTAGCTATGGATGTCAGAGTCATTGCTTTTTGGAGAACTTATGATGAAAATACAACTATGACTGGAGAGCGATATAAGTCATTTTTAGAAGAAAATATTCCTATTTGGGCAGACGAACATCATATAACGAGTCCTATAATTTTACATGATAACGCCAGACCGCACAAATCAAAAATAGTTCAGAATTTAATTGAAGATAAAGGATGGATTGAAATTATTCAGCCGCCATATTCCCCGGATATGAATCCTTGTGATTTCAATTGTTTTGGCCATGTGAAGAGGAAATTGTCGGGTACTCGATACAATAGCAAAAAGGAGTTAGATATTACACTAAAGAGCATTATTGATGAATTAAATGAAAGTGGTACTTTAAATGGTGTTCAAGATTTGCCAGCAGTCTGGGAGCGAGTGATTAATAGTGGTGGAGATTATTGATTAGTGTCACAAGGTTATATAGTATAGTAGTCAGTTTTTGTAAAATAATAATAATAAAAAAATATGACACTGGAAGTGGGATGACCTAATATTTTTTCTTGGTAATTTTTCGTGAACTCTTCGATCTAGCTCTTGGACTATACCTTACTAATTGAACTCATTATATCTCCTAAACTAAGACCCGACTAAATCTGTAACTTGGCGACTGATTCCGTCTAATTAGCGACTAAATATGGAAGAAAACAGATCTTCGCTAGGTGTCCTAGTTTTTGAGATATAAATGTGGCCCTGCTGGGGAGACTCTCTCCAGCAGGGCCACCTATAAACCCTTATATCTTTTGAACCAGTGGCCGACTAATTCTGATATTTGGCGACTAATTCCGACTAATTGGCGACTAAATATGGGAGAAAACAGATCTTCGCTAGGTGCCCTAGTTTTTGAGATATAAATTTGGCCCTGCTGGGGAGAGTCTCTCCAGCAGGGCCACCTATAAACCCTTATATCTTTTGAACCAGTGACCGACTAATTCTGATATTTGGCGACTAATTTCGACTAATTAGCGACTAATTTTTTGCGTTTTCAAAATTAAAATCCCTGATGGTGGCCCTGCCAGAGTCAGTGACACCAACATTACTGGGCCGCCACGTCCGTAGATGATGGATCAACATTATTATAGAATTTACTTTTTTTATGCGAATAATAATTTTCTACAATTCATAATTCAGAATTAATTTTAATGTTTAGAAGGGCTCTAGGGGTCCTTCTAGATCCGCCACTGGCATTACGAGTAATTAATACGATAAGTTTACAATATGAATAAGGAGTACAATGTCCAATGTAGTGTCATGTAATCATAAGTATGTACCACATTTTTATTATCATTTGGTAGATTGGTGACCTGTGGTTAGTAAATAAACAGCAGACGTCTCGATCAGCACGTTTCTTTCTACTAATATTGTACCAGGATGGATCCAATAATCTGAGCAAAAACTGGACAATGTATTCCATCTAAATATTATGAGAGCCATATCAGAATTATAGATAGTTCATTCTTATATTCAGTTTTAAAGAATTAGGCTTTAGGCCTTAAAAGTATTTTTATAAGAATTAAAACCCTAAGGAGGGGGACGTTCCCGAACACGTTTACAATAGCCAAATATGCTGCCGATAAACCTAGTATTTCTTGTCTTGGCTCTCATTACAGTAAGGGCTTAAACACACGCAGTTTTTTACGCGACGTCGAGCCTCGTTTACGCGCTTCAAAAGCAAACCGCGTCGACGCGTATTACACGGAACACGCGTGTGCATAAGCCCTAAAATTTAGAATTACAAGTTCGAATCGTTACTACACATAACGAAGAATTATAGGGACCAGAACACTTGACAGTCTGTCTGTCGTACTGTCAAACTAGCAACCACTAAATTGCCGAGGCCTTCACAGAAACAAACGATAATAATGTTATTTTTTGTTTAATGATAGTTCGACTAAACCACAGAACACGAAGGCGCCTCGGCGGCCGCTACTGGAGGTGACTGCCAGCCCTTTCCACACAAACCACCGTGTTACCTTTTACTCGTATTACGTCACAAATGACGTACAGAAACTGACGGTTTTTAACCTTTTGAACGCCATTGTCACATATACGTGACAAACGAAATCTTACCCTCAACGCCAACGTCACAAATATATGACAAAATACACGTCGCACCATACTATGAAATAAACAATTTCATCATTAGTTTTGTGTGTTTTTATTTATATAATTTAAAAGTTTAAGGTTCCGTCTATATTGTATTGCATGAAACTAATATAAATAAACCACCAATATCGAGACATTTGTTGTTTTAAAAGTAGATGTTAAACGCGTATAAAAGGAGTGCCTCACACGCCGTAGTCTGCTATATGTGACAGCTAGTGTTGTGACGTATGATTGTAAAATCAATAAAAACTTAAGATGAATATGTAATTTTAGTCCAGAGTATATTATTTGTGTATAAGTTGGTATCAGGAGAAATAAAACGTATTATATTAGATTAAGAATACTTATTATTAGGTTGTCTCATAAATTATTGCCAGTTAAAAGACAAATTATTATTAATATTTTTTATTGATAAAAAATACATTTAATCAATTATATAGTCTCTCTCGTTATCAAAAACAGTCAGCCATCTACTGGGCAAAATTTGAATACCCTTCTCCCAAAATGAGGCAGGCTGGGACTCGAAAACAATTTCAAGTTCAATAATACTTTACTTAGAATTTTCGATTTTTTTTCCTAGTAAATGAAATTTAAGAGCTCGAAATAAATGAAAGTCTGAAGGCGCAAGATCCGGGCTATACGGTGGATGTGGAACAGTCAGCCATGCGTATATAGATTGGCGTTAATAGTCTGATGAGATTCGAGGAGTTCCCAGAAAATCATTCCTTGCCAATCCAAGAAAACAGACAACATAATTTTACGACCGTGTTAATTCAATTTAGGCTGGGCTGGTGGGTTTTCCCCGCGAGGGATCCAATATGCATGACGCGTGTTAGTTTCATAATGTATCCAGCTCTCGTCACATATAATAATGTCCTTGAGAAAGTCTCGTCTGTGCGGACGAAGTAACAAACTGACAAATGACCACACGAACGGCCCGGTCATGGTCCGTTAACGCATGAGGTGTCCAACGTGACATCACTTTGCGATATCCCATCGATTTGAGATAACGATTTATAGTCGTGTGGCATTGTCCAAGCGCCTTCTTTACATCGCGTGTACTATAGTCTGGATGTAGCTCAAGTTCGTGACGCAAAGTATCTTCATCAAAGCTGGTGGGTTGACCTGGGCGAGGTTGATCTTCGCAGCTTATATCACCGGTGTCAAAACGCTTGTACCAGAAAAGAACAGTCCGATCGCTAGTAGTACCCGGTCCAAATGCAGTGTTAATCTTTTTAGCCGTTTCTGTTGAAGAGACTTGAAGTCGAAGCTCATATAGCATAATAGCTCGCAGTTGACGCTGATCCATTTTCACTAAAGACTAATTATTGCGTTGCGTCCGCGCCTATTTATACCCTCACCATAAAAGATACTCATCCTTACTAGAAAGATCTAGAACTTTCTTGAATTCACTTTAGTTTAAATACGAGAAAATTCGACAAAAATAAAATATGGCAAGAACTTATGAGACAACCTAATAGAATCGATAACCAACGTGTACACTGCTACATCCCTAATTCAGATGCGAGAATGTCATAAAATTGACTGTCAAGCAACGCCATTGTCACAATACGAAGACAAGTCATGTTGAATAGTGTTGTAACCATATTGTAATAAATATATATTTTTAGTTTTCTAATATCTGCTTTTTCATTGATAGTCTCTGTTAAATGCTGTGTAAAGATTACTATATTGGAATATAGTGGCAGGTTAAATAAAATTTCAGTGTCGTGAGTACGGTTTATTAGAAAATTAAAGACGAAAATAAAAACTCAGTTGTATATCGATATAAGTTTTGGAATCCCTATTTTTTATGAAGGTCATTTGACGGAAAATGTGGCCTGGCGTCAGGGGTACGGCGATACGTTTTTACTCTGGCGTTCAAAAGGTTAAGGTGGTCCGTGACAGAAGTGTGCGTTCAACGCACTTTTGTCGCCAAGAACTTATGTACTTACTGCCGTCTCTAGACGCTTTCGAGACGGCGATTCCTCGTTTATGGTTTATTCGATCAATTTTTTTTTAACATTACTGTCATTTGTTTCGCTGACCATTTTTTTTTTCAATGATTAAAACAGAACCGATACCTCAAACATATAGTAGGCATTACATCTCAGGATTCAAACAGAAAATCAATATTTTTATGTTGAAAACCACACGATATTAACACAATCAGTGAAACGGATTGTTCAGAAAAAATACTATCAATTTATATTGTCAATATTAAAATCTCAACTGTCATTCTTTATCAGTTGTATGAAATGACTATAAACACGGTATATTTACGTAGTGCGTCAATCTGCTAAACAGTGCATATCCCTGGCTTTACTTGCACTATAAACTTTCGTTATCAGTAGCTATGTTCCGAACACTAATCTTAATTACATCTAAATCAGTCTGACAGCACATCATCGAATGGTGAGTTATGTTTGCAATTCGACTGACATTCTCGGCTCGCTGTACATTTAACCACTTTTGTCATATGTTTGCACCTCCCGCAGCGCCGGAGACGGTGCAGAATCAACTTTGTTTTGACAACAAGTGTTTTGAGGCTAAAATAAGGTTGAATGTAATATGAGCTACAAAATTGTTATTCAAATAGAAATTTGTTCGCTAAGAATTATTATAGTGGTCGTCCTGAATAACTCGTAATTCAAATTCGTATTTTTAAGTCACCGTTTTCAATATTTGTTTTCGCCCACTTAGTATTTCAGTACGCCATAATCAGTATTTTTGACACCCTTAGTTTGAATTTATTTTCGCTTTAAATACTAGCCTAACTTGAATGTGTTGTAGCTACGTAGAGACTTCTGAGAACGGCTTCAAGTTTAGTGTCGTTTGAGACCTAGGGTGTGAGCCAAGAATGTCATTCGGACGCGGTTCGATAACCCAGCCGTAGCGGGAATTATCCAACTTACATCCTAAACACTTACGTAGCTAGTATAGTAATCATTATATTTATTAATAACATTTAACACTCACTATTCTGCGAATCGGGATATGCTTAAAAGTTGAAATACAATTTAATCTGTTGTCAAATCGCATGTTAATGCATATGATTGGCTATTCAACTGCTACATTACATTACGAGCTTTTGTGGGCCGACATAATTATGACAGCACCATGTGCAGGTCAATTCTATGAAATTCAAATCAATTCAACAAAAACTATGTTTGATGGTCTATCAAATGTAGTTTTTGTTGAATTGGTTTGGATTATGTTGCGCCAATCGCAAATGAAATATTTGCGTCCGAAGTGGCAACACATTCACAGATCAGGCTTTCAGAAAGCAGAGACGTTTCATTGTGACTTTTGTGTATACAGTCCTTTTACAGTTATTTGACCTCTGACAGCAGCATCCAACTGAACCTTGTTTTGTAACGACAATAAAGATCATTTTAACAGTGATGCAAAATCAGAGGTAAAAAGTTTAAATATATTTATTCTCAAAAAAGACACAAAGTCACTTATATGAGGATAATGCTTGAATTAAATTATATAATATTCATCAGAGACGTCACGGTAGCTATTATGATGCACCCATCCAATGCATTCAGCTTTTAGGAAGGGTGTTATTTGTGATTAAATATGCAGCTAATTGAGTTTTGAATGCATTGAATAAATGCAACGTTTTTTTACATGAAGGTATTTTGTTATAAAATTGTGCTCCTTCAAAAGTTAACATTTTTTTACCAAACTTATTTCTTATCTTCGGTAAAATCAGAAAACTAGCTCGGCGACTGCTACGTTGGGTTACTTGTTTTACTTTAATTAACGATAAGTTGGTCTGTATACTTTTGCTAAGTGCCTTACGAATGAAAATACATGTAAATATGCAACTGTCTAATGTTCATTATTTTGGTTTCTTTATAAATTTTGCATGTTGATGTTAAATATAGGTTATTAAAAATCATTTTTATTATTTTGTTTTGTGCAACTTGGAGACTTGCTAGTTTCGTCTTGGCCGCACTGCCCCAAACTTCAACCAGATATAGTAGGTGTGGTTTTAAGGCGTTATAGATGGTGTGACGCAGTCTATGTTGAACATCGAACTATGTTTCGGAGGGATCCAAGTAGACGTAAGCTTTGTTTTTATATAATCCAAGTGAACAGTTCACGATAGAGAACTATCCATTCTTAATCCAAGGTGTTTCTCAAAAGTTTTTGCTGTTGATTACTAATGGAATATGTAGAGGTATTATTTTATTTTTTGCTTTAAACAAGATGTAGCATGTTTTAGAAATATTAATCGTTAATAAATTATACTGAAACCATGAAATGGTAATTCGTAACTTTGTATAGGCTCCAACACTAAGATCATTGTTACTCTAGACGTTTGTGTTGTGAACACTTCTACAACTTAGCAGTCTCTAACGGTAAAATACTTGAGATTAAACTTTGATATTTTAAATCGGATAGCGAAAGACGACTCCATAAACACCAATTAAAAAAATAACTAATTCTATTGTACTCGTGTTTTAATAACCCACATCAAGCGTTAGAAAGAGACAGACACACAGAGACAGTGGCAGAGATCACGCTCTATAAAGCAGAACTTTTCTAAAATTAGATGATTATTTACGGTCGCGTACTGCTCGTAATATTTTTGGCTTAAACAAAAATAAATAACAAGAAAGGCTGAGTAACCATTTGTTTCATAAGCCTTACTACTAATTACTTATATTTAGTAAACTTTAAGAATCTATCCTAAGATCTAGATTATCAGACTTCAATAAGTCTTTCACGATAATGTATGTTTTACAGGGGTTGCATTATGTACTGATACTATGGGACCAACTTTGAAACCACGAAAACAAAATCGGCTGTTTAATACAAAAGTTCAATACCTACTTGACCAAAATGTATGAAACAGCTGATTTTTTCGTGATCCTAGAGTTGGTTCCATAGTGAAAGTTATTCATATTCATGGGTGGAACACCCTGTAAAAATTTGGAGCCAGTAAAAAAAGCACGCTGTATAGTTTAGTGATAGCTTATATAATTATTGTATTTAAGTTGACCAGTGTGAACCTTTACGTGTTATATATGCACGTGGAAGCGGAGCGCGGCTCTGCGTCGGCGCCGCCCCGCTGCCGCTGACTCCGAGACCGAGGCCTTGCTGTTGCAACTTACATGTTTGCGTGTGTGTTACGATGAGAGCTCTAAGGTTCATCATTACAAACTAAGGTTTTCAAAGAAATAACGCTTCAGTCGTAACATTTCATTTCACATACTTCCATTATAATTTTCATACATGCATCCATGTTGTCTATTTACTTTTATACACGAAGTTGTTTTGCACGAATCAAATAGCGTATATTAAACAAAGTTATCTAGTATGACGGACTTGACAGATTTAATCAAATGAACGGATGCAGGTACTACTACTACATCAATAGCCTGTATTAAACAATGGCCTTTATAAATAAATGTACATACTGTTACAAAATTATAATATTTCTCACTAAAAGTACAGTTTACCGCACGTAACAATTTAACTTTGAAGATGCCTTTATTGTGTGGCAGTAAGGGCGGTTTTCGTATTTCAAGTGTTACTATGGACGTGCGGTAGGTCGTACGGTCGACTTATGAAAACCTTGACAATATTTAGAACTTTGTTATATTATGACATGCAAATGTCGACGTAAAAGTGTGACGCGTTTCTGGGACGTTGGTTGCGCCACTTCTTCCCAGCGGGTGTTTTGGGGACTGTCTTCTGTTATTTTGTCTTTCAAAAGTGCCGATTCGCAGCCCAATTTAAATAAACGACTTTTGTTTTTGCGTCAACAAACAAGTTTGATGTGACAAAGTCCAACAGTGATCAACGTTTTCGTGAGGGGACCGCACTTACATACATTAGTTAAGTTTACACCTCTTGCATGGAGTCGTTGCGCGTAGTGTCAAGGCTCTCGTAGCCGTACTTGATGATGAAGTGGAACCGCGGGTCGGAGACCAGCTCGGCCAGCTCTGGTGCCGTCAGGATGTCTTCCACGGGAGGCAACAGGAGCTCCAGGTCTCCGCCTGAAAAAGACATTCACGTTATTGTTAAGAGTTTAAGATTATGATAGACTGGCAATTCGTAGTTGAACACGACGAGCAACAAAATAAAAAAAAAAAAACATATTTTGTGATTTGAGTTTACGTGGGTCTAGCACAGACAGTTACCGCTCATACGTTTTATTATATAACAATATTTATACTGTGTATCGCGTAGATCTAAGGTCAAAGTTTACAATGATTCAATATACAGACGCCAGCATATAAAGCCACCCGAAACTGTAAAATTTTCCTAATCAATTTTGAACCTAATATTTTAGCGATAAAGTTGAAAATCTATTAAAGACATTTGACAGATTGTAGTAGCTTGATGTGCTGGGGTCTGTACATGCCATGGCATGCCATATTGAAAATCGTACTTGCGTCAGGCGAAGAAGCGAGTTTCGTGGTGCAACTTGGTAGATGCCAATTTCAAGCGGTTAGCTGCACTGTACTCACCCATGACGTGCACGAGGTCGATGAGCCGGAAGAACATCTTGCTGTGCAGCTCGTCGTCGGGCGCGTCCGCGCGGCACGCCGACCAGTCGTCGCGCCGGATGCACGCGCACCACACCTGACACAACGTTTACATTTAAAGGAGTGTCCATAGAGTTTCTTTCTTCTCCAGCTTTCTTCTTCAGTTATGCGAACATAAATGTAGGGAACAGCTGATTTTTTTTTCGCGATTTCAGGTTTGGTCCAATAGTAAAAATTGTTCATTATGATGAGTACAATGACCCCTTAAGAGGTTGTGCGTTATTTAAGTTACACCTTGTATAGGTTTATATCATTTATTCTCATAAAAGACAAAAAAAAAAAACGCCACTTACATGAGAACAGACAAGAAACATTCAGTAAACTTATTTTAGGTAACCGTCACCAAAGTCTAATGTATAGTATTATAATTATATATTATTCTATGCTCATTCAGTAGTTCAACTCTCAACCATTAGAGAACATTGGAGGACTTTTAGTCAAGGCAGTTTTCAGTTATGTGTTTGGATAGCCGAGATTTAAAACTGCTGAGAGAGCTAACACTTTTTATATAAGTGGGTAAATTATTAAATAGTTGTGCTCCTTCATATGTAATATTCTTTCTAGCGTAGTTAGTGCGTATTCTTGGCAAAACAAGTAGACTTGGTCGACGAAGACTGCGTTTAGTAATTCGAGATTTTGTTATAAATGATAAGTTAGTGAGGATGGTTTTGTCTATAATTTTTCTAATGAGAACGCAAGTATTATATGTGTAGAGTTGTTTGATATTCATTAGTTTGGTTTCTTCAAAAATTTTACAAGTTGGTGTTAGGTATGGATAGCGAAACAATATCTTTATGAGCTTATTTTGTATATTACAACATATACAAAATAAGCTCATAAATATTATTTGATATTGTAATATACAATATGTTACATTACAACATCAAATATTACTTCAAGTGATGTCACCACATTTATACAACGTGTAACGTTAAATGCGCAAAACCTCCCACCAACCCAACCCAACTGATTTTTAATTCAATTGACCTATTTCAGAGAGAAAATAAGTCATAAAAAAATTGTAAGTATAGGTTTTATGTGCTGTTTTAGTTTTACTGGCCATTGTGATCGTTTCCTGCGTCTGCGACGACGCTTTATCGAGGGAGGAGTCGTCACCGGGCCGATGCGCCGCGCTGACATTGGGTTGCTTGAACTATTAATAAATAGACACGGCAACGTTTTTAATGAAGATTTTTTGAAAAATATGACCTATATTAGAAAGTGGTTCAATTAATTCTGCTCGTTATTCTGATCAAACTATTTTCAGGTTTTGCGCATTTAACGTTACACGTTGTATAGATTAGAGACTTTCAATTATTTATGTCGTAGATTATATAAGTTGAGTGATAATAGTCTCTCAATTGATTATTGTAGTACTAAGGTGAGGCTAAACGCCGTGAGGCGCTCGGCGGAGCGGGCGGCAGGTGGGCAGACTCGCACTTCTCTTACGCGAAACTGTCGGTTTGCACGAACTTAAAAAACATTGCGTGACGTTTAGTTATTAGTATTGTACTGTATTTATTATTCTGAAAGTGAAACACTAACTGATATGCTGTATCATCGTGTTTTATTGTAAACCTGCACTATGGACTCTGTACCACTGAATCGAAACGACGACGCCTTCATTTATATAAATATTCAACTTATAGTATAGACATCACGACCATTTTATACTGATGAATGTAATAGTTTATGATGTTACCCTGAGGCGCAGATCGTCTCGTCGCTCCATGTCCTGTATGTAGTCGGTGAGGTCGAGCGCCTTCTTGTAGTCGTACTCCGTCAGCGCATTGCTCTCCGACTCGATGTACATCTGTGAGACAAACATTCCATAATTCATAGGCTATCGAAGCGAAAACAAGTAAAAATAATGGTGTAAATAAACGTTGAGTTGGCGCAATGGTTGACCTGAGTCAGCGCAATGTAGCGTACACAGTATAATCAATGAAAGTTTCTGGCAATAATTTTTATTTATTTTAGTACATGGAGGACTTACAGCTATTAAAAACAGACACAAAAGGAAGTCATAATCACCCGAAAGCCAATTACAAATCCTCACGTATAGAATTACAATAATAATTTATGGTGTGAGCACAAAAACAAAAAACCCATCACCTAAACTAAAATAAGTAGCAATATAAATACATAGTTTGCAAATATATGCCTAAAATAATAGAGAAAACAATAAAATAACAAAATCAAATAATATAACCTACCGCTACTTAAAAAATTTGAGGCTTAAACACCTTCTGGCCGAATTCACACTAATTGTGAATGGATCAAAATCATATTCCTTGCATATGTATCGTGGTCGATCCGATCAAATGCCTTGCTATAATCTGTGTAAACCACATCGACCTGCTTACCATTATCCATAGCATCCGTAATGAAATCATTAAATAAAATCAGATTAGAAGTGGTAGACCGTCCTTTCAAAAATCCGTGCTGAAAGGAGCTGAACGAGTTAGCAAGGGCGGAATATAACTGGTTATAGACAATCCTCTCAAATATTTTAGCTATAATGCACAGCTTGGATATAGGCCTGTAATTAGTAATCTCGGTTTTAGGCCCCTTCTTATGTACGGGTGTAATAAAAGCAGATTTCCATACTAGAGAAGACTTGGAAAACAAAATCGAGATAGGTAGGGCAATGGAAGGCGCGCACTTGATTAGAAATTTAGATGATATGTTATCTGGGCCAGCACCGTTAGTTGGATCTAAGTTACGAAGTAAACCGGTCACAACATCAACATTCACTTCTATGTGACAGATGTCAGATGAAGTTCTGTTAGTATCAAGAAGGACAACAGGAGGTGGACTGGGAGTATTAGATGAAGTGGGGTTGAGGAAAGTCGACATGAAATAAGACGAAAAAGCCTCACAAATTGAATCTCCAGTGAGTAATGATTCATCATTATAATTTAATGTATTTGGTATAGTATTAGCGTTGTAGCGATTTTTAACAAAGGTCCAAAAGTGTTTAGGGTTAGCTTTAATGGATTTTTCAGTTTGATTAAGATAAAATTTATAGCAAGAAGCTTCCATAGTCTTGACTCTGTCACGCAAATATTTAAAAGTTAACTCGTCAGATTTATTTCCGTAAATCTTGAATTTTTTTAGATATTTATATTTTTCTTTGATTGTTTTGACGAGTGATGGGCTGAACCAGACTGGGTATTTATTATTACATACTAGCTTTTGTGGTATGTACTTGTTTTGAAACTGTTTAATAGTGTCTATAAAGTACTCAACCGACTCATCCAGTGATCGGATTGAAAACTCTTGCTCCCAACTAGTGCCAGAAATTTCTTTATTTATAGAATCGAAATCGCCTTTGCCATAGATATATCGCAACCGCGGCGCATGGTCAAGGGGAGGTATTTCAAAGATGTCTTTGTTTTGTTTACACAGGTAGACAGTGCAAATATATAAGTTCACGTATTCACGTGACTTCGAATTTTTAAGCCGTAACTTGATCCAGAGATCCTCTGCCGAGGAGTGCAGGAGCGGTTGCGGAGTGACAGGTAACCCCTTACGCGTTGCTATAAGCACACCACCACCTCTCGTTTGACCAGTCATAACATAATCCCGGTCACGGCGCCACACCAAGTAACGATCATCAAACAACTCTGAGTTTAGAAAGCCATCCATTAACCAGTCTCCGTTAAAACAATAATATCGTAGGAATTTTGTAGAACCTGGCGGTAGAACGAGTCGGTCTTAGTTCGCAATCCCCGTACGTTCTGATAGAATACAGTAAGACACTGTTCACTGTTCTTAGCCATTGCACATATATTCAACAATAATTGAATAAACATCAACAACAATATAAAATAATAAAATTTGCCAATTCATTTCAAGACAGTTACCATTAGTCACGCATAAAAGGGGTATGAATTTATAATGTGGGTAAAAATGAGTAAAGTAAGCAAGAGTGTACAAATCATACGATGATGTTAGGATCGGCATGACTGTGCGAGCAAGCAAGCAGCAATATATCACACGCATAAGCGTGAGCGAGACAAACATGTAATTAAGTATTGGAACTCGTAGTCGAACAGCGCGATAAGGAATACAATGGAAGCTCATTAGCAGTGCCGAGGTGCTAAACCTTTTACAAAAACAAAGTAAATAACAATTGATGTGCGAACTTCGATACATTTTAAAGATAGAAAAGCGAAAAATTAATCTTGTTTGTAAATAGAACCGGTTTAAACAATTTTGTTTAAATCTAATTCCTTTCTTATTATAAAGGTTTTGCAATTAACATCCTTGCGCACATGAATTTTACCATGTTTCACCCAGACGAATTCATAATGTTTCTCTTTAGCGACAATTTTAGTTACATTTAGAAGTTTTTTGGATTCCACACTTAGATGGTCGTTTACATATATACGTTGTGGCGCTCCTTGAAAACCTATGTCAGAGGTGGAGAGATCCTTGTCAGCACGTGCAGCCGCAATATAATCTTCTTTTATATACCTGTTGAGGAAGCTCACTATCACTAATTTTTCCTTGGAATTATGTATAGGCACCCTCGAAATGTAGTTAATCTGGGTTTTAGAACACTTGCAATTAATTTTGGTGCTGATGGCATCAACGATTGAGAATAAGTTCTCATCCTTCTTTAGGGGGACACCCTTAATCTCGACGTTGTTTAGCCTGGATCGCTGATCAAGCGAAGAAAGCTCAAGCTTAGTTGAGGCTAATTGTGTTTGCAATGAAGAGACAGTATCCTGAAGCTTCTCAGACTCGGAGGTTTTTGTTTCTAGTTCAGCAAGTCTGGTGTCGAATTCATCGAGCCTGCCACTAGAGAAATCACAACTTATCTTAAGCTCGGACAGCTCATCTTTAATCGATTTTATGTCGCTGACTAAGGTTGGTAAGCTCAGCAGCTGCTGCTTCAACTCGCGGATCTCGCCCAGTACCGTATCCAACGAAGCAGAAGGTTGAGGTGAAAGCAAAGCAGGCGACGATTTACAAGCAGGACATTTCCATTGCGCTCTTCGGTCGGATCCCAGCTTTCTCCAACCCGCTTCAGACACACTTGCACAAGAAAAATCCATGAATTTCTTGCAGCTTCCACATTGCACCCCGTCGTTAAACTGATCATTACAAATTGCGCACGTCTTCATCGTGACCAAAATAATTATTAGGAGATATATTTTATAAGTGCAATTTTACGGAATCGTACAAAAGGTTGACGATTTATTTATTTTTAGCGTAAGCGTACTGTGGTAGTACGCGCTCACACGAGACTGATAATAATGATAATAATTTCTCCCGCTATCGTATCTTTACGTTGATGTAAAGATACGATGGAGAGACGGCACGGCGCCCTTACGCACCGGCTGACACAGGTATTGACCGGACATTGGTGCTTCGGGAAGTACCGCTGCCGCATAGCGCGGGAACCGGCACCCGGGTGCCACCATTGTAACTGTCTCGACGATACGTCGCAGCACACCCTGGACGAATGCACTGCTTGCAGCGCCGTGGTCTCGTCGCGGCAGTTGGTTCTCGTTTCCGGACGTGGTCCAGTCCATGGTCGGAAGTGAGTGT